>NNCF01126869.1:647551-699461 GCA_002313205.1 Laupala kohalensis | reverse complement strand
GAAAATATTTTCATTAGTTGAGTGGTATATGAGAAAAGGAGATTTTAGAAGCATTCGTCCCACAATACAGGGAGCTTTCTAATAGAATTGACGTAGTTCACCCTGACTCTGATTGGATCAGCATAACTCTAGGACTGATAGCAAGGTAACTCGATGCCATAGACACCCAACACGAGAGCCCATCTCGCCTTCATATGCTATTGATTAACGTGTGGTTCTCTGTTCACACGCGAAATCTATTGCTTCACCAATGGGATAGAGGGATTGTGGAGGGTTGTGTCAGTCAGGAATACGATTGGACCAACGTAACAGAAGGTCCAAGGAGGGAGGCCGCCCTCTGTCTATGGATCTAATATGGAGGGTATGGAGGAGAGGAAAGGGGTCAATGGATTGTATAAGAGGAATCTGAATGATGGCTACTTGAGGACCACCGCCTCAAACGCACAAGCGAGTTCTTGCAAATTAAATCACTCTCCATTTCCGAAGTGACAACCAAGTCTACCAACCTTCACCGCAAAGTCATCTACATAATAACTCAACTTTTTATTATTTTATTTAAATGTCTTCGTGTGAAATTTGAAGCCTTCAAAACAGTAGAAAGACTATGTTTAAAGAAGAGTTGGTTATATCATACTTCGATTCAACTTTTTTTCATTTTAATTGTTCTTCTAAACTTTTTTTAACTTATAACAATTAGGACTTTAACAAAAGATGAATGTAAATGCAAGTGATTATCGATAACTTTTTATTGTCTGAGCAGTATCCAGAGTCACTTGCATTATTTGACGTGCTTGTTGGTTGTGGCCTGATGAGAAGTAAGGGAAAAAAAGAATTTGATTATTTTATGACATAAGAAATGAAAGTATTTCCCAGTATTGAGATCATTTCAGAAGAATTTTTTTCACTATTGAAACGTTATTTTTAAATGTAAGATAACGATTAGGTTAGACCCAGAAAGATCCAGATCAGATAAGATCCAGAAAAATATAATTGAAATTATAGATTTTCTGTGATTAGGTAAGTACGATCGGAGAAAGAGGGATGTTTTCAAAGATTGACCTCAGATAAAAGGATATAGCGATAAATTATAAATGATTATGGTTATCTTTTTTCACATTGTTACTTACATATAAATTACAACAGAGAAAAGTGTGTGTAGATATGAAAATTTTTGTTTCCGCAGTGTATTGTAGTTAAGCGCAATTCATTAATAGGCAGATCGATCGTAAAATATCAATTCTCGTCTTCTCTAACATTGATATGTGGAGCTCATGGAGACCACAAACGCGAATCATAACTATATTTTGTGGTTGTCGACGTATTGATTGTTTATAAATAACTATTAAATGAGTTAAAATGTGTATTCTCGAATCTTTCTCTTCATTTAGAAATAAGAAAGTAGTAACGTGACCGTACCATTCGAGATTAGTCTATAATTTGTTATCAAAATAAGTGAATAAAAGAAATAAAGTATTGGTATGTCTTAAATTATTGTCTTCTATTCCTGTTGTAACTTTAATATTAGAAGAAACAATAAAGTGTTTGAAAATTTTTACTTGGCCGAGCGACTGTTCGGTTGAATTAAGTAACCTGTCTCTCTAAGCGAATATAACAAGTTAAGTAATTAGGGAGTTATATAGATTTTTAAAAGAGTAAAATTTTTTAAATGTAAACAGATAGGAGAGACCTAATGTATCTCTTGGTCAAAGTGAACTTGTTGTAAGCGAAGAGTTCATTGTTATCTAGAAAATAATTCCTTCAGTAATGTAGTGAAACTTAAATTGTAAACGGAGCATTGGGAAGGATACAATCCAGTAGCGGCAATTAGGAATCAAAAGTGGGGGGGGGGCAAAAAAAATGATAATTTCCATTAACATTCTGTTTATTTCCACAAAGTTTGATTCAAATAATGAAATAAATCAAAGGAAAGACAGTTCGTGATTACCACATCTAGGATAGTGTATTTTTTTTATAATTCCCATATTTTAGACGGTTAAAATGAAATCTTTCCTTAAAAATGTTGGGGGGGGGGCTGCCCCTCCACGCCTCCCTAATCACCGCCACTGGTACAACACCAAGGATATCGTGTGCAGATATATTTTACTATAGGGATAATAAACCAACCACGAATTACAGATGCCTTTTTCATGTTGTGAACATCTAAAAACACCAATAGATTTAACTCTCTTGTCATTTAAAATACTTTTTTCATTTACTGCTGCCACGATAAAAGTTGAGGTATTTTTTAGAATAAATGAATATTCGCCATTCAGGTGGATATACGCTTGGGGATTGAATAATTCCCGACATTATGGCATTATATTTTTGACGCTGATTCAGGAGGTATTAAGAAGAAATAACGTCAATTGGAGTCGTACGTTTTCACTGCCATGTGCTTCTCGTATTTTTTTTATTTGTCGGTGATCTGAAAAGGTTTCGTTTTTACTGTCAAGAAAAGATCGACCGCGAAACAGAACGTACATAGAGCAGCTGACGCTTGCATGTCCTGTTGAGAAACAAAAGAGGACCATGCGTCTCCCACGGGAACAAAATCTCAATGGACGACGGGCAAGTGTCTAACAGGTTATGAAGTAAATAACATATTTCACTGTGTGTCAAGACTCGAGTTGTTTTGGTCAAGGAATAATACAACCTGAATAATTAGAAATAGTGATGTTAAATGTACGAAATGTTGATGGAAATTTGCTCTCCACATCCCGATACTTCATAATTTAAATTCATTTCCATTTTTCTAACAAGTTTGTAAACTCTTCGAACTCATATTCGAATGTTCATAAAAAAAAGTACACCAAAAATCTATAAAAACGACACTACGGACAAAATACATTTTGTCTCCCACTGAAAATTCCTACAATATTTATTTCGTGTCCTACAATATGTTTTCTTACCTTTTTATTCGTGTTTCATGATCAACCTAGTTGGGGAAATCCGGGCAATATGAACAACACAGAAAAAGTTCATATAACGCTTCAATTATTAATTAACCCATCAAGTATTAATTGACATTGAAATTGAAGACTTGTAATACTTGGTTGTAATACAGAAGGGGATGCAATCACGTTCCGTCTGTGATCCCATGAAAGGTGCTTAACTCATTTTAGAGCAGTAAACAAAGGAGACATTTGAATCTTGCACGCTTTTGTACAAAATCCTATGACCTCACAGCGATTTGTACCCTGGTCGTCCGGTTAGTAACTTAGTTCCTAGCCCATACAGCAACTGTGACGTTTGGAGTCCAGGGAACATATTCTGACAATAATTGATTTTTTTATTTATTCAGCATTATTTTCAATATTTCGAATTCAAATTTGCCACACTTAAAATTTTATTTCGAGTAAACGCGATAAAGTTACAGTCCGACCTCATAGCTGAGTCGTGTGAGGCGGAGGGCTCCTTGAAGCCAAAGATTTGGAGTTAAAATCCCGGGTAAGGTATTGGTGTTGTATCCGTAAAAGGTAACGAGAAACCACCACGTGTTGCATCTAAATCATTGCGATCATCAACATTATTCCCTTATGGAACTATGTCAAAAGACGTCTGTGGTAACCTAGACGTAACGCTAGAAGGTTGAGACCAGTCTATGGAGTAAAATAGTAATAATAAAAACTACAATAATAATACACAGTTGACCGTGGAAAATTCCTATTGGAAGTTGAACTGTGGCACAATCCAGAATTTTCTCCTAATTCCAGATGTATCAAGACAAACGTAGAGTAAGTGAATGACTACTGCGGTTAAGTTAAATGCTTTATAATTGGGAAATAGATCATTCACTTCGATTCGCAGAGCAACTTTTTAGTGTTTTCTTCCGCACAACTACGATGCAAGTGCACGAATGAAACAGGCTGTACCAAGTGGGTGCAGTGCCCCAAATATGGATCGCGAGCGAACACTTTCGAAAAGAAGGGTTTGATAGTAGATGACAGTATCGACGTCGTTAAAAAAATACAGGTAGACCATAGATTCTTTATTGAACCTTTTTTTCTTCTTCAAAATTACTATTAAATAAACGAATGATCTCTATCCTTCAAAGACAATTAATAATATCAAGTCGTTTAATCTACTTAAATCTTGTTAATTTCTTGGAATGAGAGCTTTGCTTGTAGATGATTCAGGAGGATGACTTCCAATAAGTTTACACTGAACAATTAAAAGTGTTCGTGAAAATTTACTTTTTCAATTTGAAAATATGAATGACGTAGCAAATAAATTTCGTTCCCGTTGGTATATATCCTGTGCTACACATTTTCCTCATATTAATTTGAAGAAATATTTCAAATAATGCAAGTTTTGAGTTGTCTAATTAATTAGAAACTAAGTTCAATTGGAAGGAACAAACATATTCATTAACACCCACTATTCCATTTTAAAATCGAGAAATTCTGAATCATGTTTTATTTCCATGTTTTCCTATTACCTTCCGAGCTAAGATAAACCATTTTTTATGTTGCAGTTTCGACATGACCGATAAAGGAGGAAAACTTTCATTATGTAAGTGAATCAATTGATAAATAATGGTTCTTTTTCATTTTATGATTATGGTTTTGCAAACTTGTTGTAATGTTCAGGTTAGGGAATTAAAACATCTCTGTATACTTCGCCTCTCCGGACTACTTTATCCCGCAAAATATGAGACACAATATAAAAGTGAAACTAAGATCTCTGACTCATAATTATAACAATTGATTTCAATTTTCCTCGACATTAAAAACAGTATTATTGAACTTTGTCCAATTTTTCTTCATTATTTTTTAAAATCATATTTGGTCCACAATTAACGACAAATTAATTACACAACTAAAGGAGTAATTCAGAGTTAAATGTGGTGTAAAATGCATCACCTCGCTGAAAAAGATCATTTTTAAATGGATATTACTTTCTATCTTAATTACGAATAAAAACTACTATTTCATTCGTCGGGAACTTTTAGCGTATTGATATTATTTTTAAAGAATTATAGAACTTTATAATCTATTTTTGACAAATGGTGGAAGCTGACAACCTACTATCGACGAAAAGGGTGTTAAATTTATACCTGCTATTTCCCACATATTTTGTAACTTAAGATATTAAAGCATTGTTTTCTTGTAATACGCCAATGCATTTCCTCCATTTAAATGCTCGTTTGGAATTGCGAAGTAATCTACACTCTTCCCACGGGTCACAGTCGATTTGGGGTTGATGACTTCCATATACATTCTCTACAAGTTTATACCTCAAAATGTTTTAATGAGATGAAAGAAAAGTGTGACCTATTTAAGGCAATCTGTGCAGAGATGTGGATGCTATACTATGATTCCTTATTAGACATTTTCAAAATAAATATGACTCAGTTAACCTAATGGTTAAATAATGGAAGTTAAAAACGCTGCATGGTACATATCATCTAGAGGTCATCATGTATCGAGAAGGAATTAATTTGTGTCTGAAGATGAGAAACCTCCACGGTGAAACAGTCACTTTCATGCTCAAAGATTTATGCAAATATTAATCTGAATCACAACTTTGCAGATGGCCAGAGTAGTCTTTCATAGAGATTGTGAAACTTCTGGACTCTGGTGCTGGCAAATTCAAGATTTATGAAGCATCAAAGCAATATTGGGGAAATTATTTGTTCTTCTCACCCTTTCTTTTCCCAAATGGTCAGGGGTTCCGGGCCCGTTCATTTGCATTCGCATAGTGATCTTATTCATACTTTTACATAATACAGTAAACTTACGTTTTTAAGAAAAATGCGATGTAAAAATTATGCTTTGTACAGGTTATTGTAAATGGAGTATATTCTGACTCAACTACTCTCCACTATACTTACATTGAAAGTCAGGGTGGGGTAGACTGCTGGACCGCTGACTGAATAGTGAGGTACAAAATCCGGTATAGTTGAAGTACATACCTAGAAAGTAAAGGCCTGAAATTATTTCCTCGTATCTTACCATATTTTCAGAGAGACATTTCTACTTTTCTGAGTTGACTGTAGTGCTTTTCAGAGTTTTATAGTTTGTTCTTTATTGTATTTATTATTTCAATAAAAATTGCCAATTCTATTTCATCAGAAAACCATCGAGGAAATTTATTCGTCTTTACAGTTATCTTTGGCACAAATTTATCAATTATAGGTTAAATACTATATATAGCACCACTAACAAGCAAATCAAAGTCTATATTAATACCCATATATGTAGGAATTTCAAACTTCTTAAATTCATCATTAATAGCATTATAATCAATCTTTTTGAAATTATATCGTACATCAAATGTTTTCATTGGTTGATAGGACTTCCATGGGGATGTGGTAAAGCTACATCACAGTCAATAATGGGTCTACATTGATATCAACCATTGTACATCAGCATTAGTTATTACTAAATCTAATATATTACCTTTAGTGTTAGAATTTTGGGTAAGCTTAAGAAGTGAGAATCAGTCAGACATGGTATTGGTAGCTTTCCGAATTCTGTGATTATTATGATGACCTATAATTAAGAGTATTTATTAGAAGTTGACCATTTAAAGCCATGTATATTAAAGTTACCTATTAATATAAGTTAAGTTATCATGAGTATTGAAACAATTCGCAATTGAAGATTGAATGTTAATTGTAATTCATTATAGTATCCAGAAGGTGATGAAGTAGTTACATAAATAGCTTCGAGTAGGAAAAATCATTAACATTGAAAACTGCAATAAAAAAGAAAGAATTGTCAACTAACGGCAATCTCTGTAGTTCAGAAGGTTTTAACAGCAATTAAGATCCCACCTCCAGTTTTCTTGGTACTTGTAAGACTAGAGCGATCACGTCGTACAATATTACATTCTTTCTAACTAATTTCACTTAGAACGTTGAAACCAAGTCTCACTAAGAATAATTATATCAAAATCCAAAACACAGTTGACACTTCCTCTACACTCACCCAACCATGCCTTATACTATTGATATTTTGATAAAAAATTGAAATATTCATAACATTATTTTGAAATTAATTCTAGTTCCCAGATAAATTAGAATTAGGTATATCTTGAACAATTGTTGGTATTCCACGTGTAAATTTTACACACCGTTCTCTTTCGTATGTTTTTATCACCACATTATTATCTATTTGATATGTAGTTAAATCACTTGTAATTCTTAAAAATCCACTACCAATTAAGTTCTTATTTTTATAAATCTAATGAACATCCTCAGATGATGGAGAGAAAATCTAAGTGGCCTAGACTTAATAGCAACATACTTTATCCCATAGCGTTGAACTGTAATATTATTAGCATTAAATAGTAAGATTAAACCTCTATCTAGAAGCACTTTAACTACTATTAAATGATCAGGCATGTGAGTGGATGTCAACATTTATTTCTTCTAATTTCTTTTAATCACCAAGAAAGTAATTTTCAATCAAACGTGCTGATTCATTGTCTTAGACTCTTTGCTCAACATCAATGATTAGTTTAAGAATAAATACTTGGTTATAACTAATAGTGTTTTTATTTATTTAAATTATATTGATATAAAACTGACCTTTTTTTGTAGACAATTATTTATTATTGCACAATGTTTCAGCAATTCCTGCCATTTTCAGTTGATGCAGTTGGACAAGAAATTGGTGATAAAAAGTCATGTTTACCTCAACATACTACAATACGACCACTTGCTAGATCAGTTCTCTCAACAAAGGACCGATGAATTTATTCCGTACATTAGTACACTGAATAGCGTTCATTATGTCAATAAATTCTTGTTTTATGGGTCATTTGGTAATTTTCTAGATATTACTAATAGCTTAATACAGTAGTATAATAAGAAAAATACATAACTGTCTTAACGCATAAAGTAAGAGAATTTTCTAACACCAAAAACCAGTTGGTAGATGGATAAATTTGTATTAGCATTTTTGAATTAATAATATTTTAATTTATTGTAAAAAATCCAATGAAGCACTACGTACGCCCAAGTGAGGAATTGGCTTATTTCATACAAATGATCAAGTCACTTGATGTTCGCTCTTCTGAATACATAGAATATCGAGAAATGACATCAGATTTTCGGAGGCAATTTAATTTTGAACCAAATTAAGAATGTTCACTCGCTAGCAAGTATCTTACCTGACGATGTTTCACATTAGAGACGAAATATAATGTTATTTTATATACCTTTTCGTGTTTATTATACAAATTGCTTTTTTCTCTTTTGTGACGTGAACTTAGTTTGATTCAAAATGAAATTGTCAGCAGAAAACTCAGGTTGCTTCTCTATACATTTTTCATAGCTTAATTCCTCTCTGAAAGCAATCAACAAGTAAGCAAGGGAACATAACCTCCAAATATGTTGTCAATGTCCTCGACATGACTGCCGGATAAATCGATAACCAGAGGATGAAGTGGCAGTCAAGTTGACCACCACTTTACCTACAGTTGCTGTTAGCCAGAAGTCGTCGAGGCGAGTTTCAGACTTATCTGCCGGTTACGGTTGTCTAGAACTTTAACCAGAGGTGGTCAAAACGGTCCTTAGTCATCGAATACTCTTACATGACAGACAGCGCCAATGGGAGAGCGTTTAGGGACTATACATTTATTTATTTATTTTATATATTTCGGCGAGGTTCAGGCCATGATGCTCTCCCACTTAACCGTTGAACTTGGGAGAGGGAATTTGAAGAAGAAATGTTGGGTTGCCAGGGTACCAAACCGAGTTTGTAACTATCAATTTACAGCTAGAAATTAATTTGTTTTAAAGAAGTTTATAAAATATGCACACATTTATAATCGAAGCCCAGATCCCAGAATATTATCTTTGTAATGATAAGTCATGTTTGGTTATTTTTCCCCTCAGGTATTCATGATGAGATAATTGAGTGGATCCCCTTACAAAAGTTTGCTAGCAGTCTGTCCACAAAGCAACGCCATCGCCTTGACCATTTCACAGAGTAAACATTTGAAACGTTTCACTCGCGTGGACACAGCTCCTCCTCCATCTCGTTCGCTTCCTTCCGCGACTGCATCCTCGCGTCCCTTTTCGACCAGGAGCTGTTTACCGAGGATTTGTATGCGGAGCGAAGGGTGTTGTAGTTCTCGCGTCGGATCAATACGTGGGAAGACACTGCACCAACGGCGCTGGTACAAACTCCTCCTCCTCCTCCTCCATCTCCACCTCCTCGTCTGCGTGACTGCGCCCAAAGAGGGAGACAGAAGGAGGGAGACAGAGGGGCACGAATTGCGACTGTGAGACGACGGAAGCGCCGAGGACTTGAAGCGATGGGGAGACGGAAGGAGGAGGAGGAGGAATATCACAGGGGAATGGAACGGTGATAGTCGAGACGGTGTCGTGGTACGAATGCGGAGCGTGCTACGTTTACAAAAGAATAGTGTTGATGGATTTCAGTGCACAATTGGAGTTTTGAGTTATTTGCTGGAGAGCTCCTTCGTTTTGGTCAAAATTGAATCATTGTTCGGGATTAACCCGACTCATTTCCTTTCGTAAATTGTGTTGGTATTGATTTGATTAGAATAAGATTAATTGGCGAAGAAGAACAATGACGAAACATTTTGCATAGTTTCTCATTCCCATAAAATGTATTTGAGATTAGTTAAGTCAATGAAAAATCAGAAAGAACTGCAACATTTCCGGGGGCTTAACTTACCGGGTGCGGACTTGAAATAATTTACTGGGTGCGGACTTCAAATAAAATGGAGCAAGAATACAAAAGCAAATAGTCAACATAACAAAACATTTGTCTGCGGAGTACGACATAAAGTACTAAATAAATGTTTGCTAAAAAAATTATAAGATGTGGTAGAGTAAGGGGAAAACCTTGAGAGAAATGACTGTGTCACATGTTACAGAGGATGGTTTTACAAACGCATGGAATCTTACTGTACGCATGCAGCCGAATTGGTCAAACATCTTGTGAATAGGATCGTACTTGCGCAAAAGTAATTGATTGGTAGTAGAAGAATACTAGTGTGTTCCGAAGATACGTGTGAAGATAAACGCTCGATATAAATTAGAAGGAATGCAGACAAAGACGAAAATGAGATAGCTGTTAAGGATTTGACACAGTAAAGAAAAGATTAGAGGCGTCTAACTTAAACAAAAAATGAAATTGAGTGTACTATGCAAAAATAGTGTATTTGGAAGAAATGTATACGTTGGGATGTCATATATTTCGTGGAATTTCATACAATGGAATGTCATACATGTAAATTTACACACGAGTACATGTCACTAGTTGAATTTATTTTTATTTTTTATTTCGTCTCGTTTTTGTGATGTTGTGAAGTTAGTCTAACAGGTCTGCTCCTTCATCTAAAAACATTATTTGGACGATGGAATTAGGAAGCAGAGATGTTGACACTTTCAATCTGTATAGTAGTAAGACTTAATGAGGGCAAGACCCTAATTATGTCACTATGGAACATGTCAATATGTGTATTTCCCTATGATTTGTACCTGTAGATGTTTGAGAGACAATTAGAAGAGAGAGGTGTGATGGAATAAAATTATCTTGAGACGTCATAAAAATCTCTGCAGAAGGTTTTATTAACCAACTGAAGCGTTTGCAAAAATTATATAGGTAACCAAGACTATTTTGAACTCTGATATGAGTTAAAATTAAACTCTTTAGCCTTAGTTTCTCACAAAGAAAAGACCAATGCGCATACCCGATGTAGTACAATAGTGGTATACAATTTATTTACTACTATGGTATTTAATTCAAGTATCTCTTGCTAGATCTGTCTATCCCCTCCACTCCATTGTCCTTTCTTTAGTTTCAAACAGTTATGTAGTGAATAAATGAATAACGAGAGAAAAATGAGTGAGCGCATTTCTATTGCATGGGAAGTTATTGGCAGAATACGACAGAGTAGTGATTGACAAGAAAAGAAGGTAACCAGGGAGTTGTTGATTTTTAGGAGTAGTTTTTTCGTGTTAATACGATGAAGAATAGACGTGCAGCACGAGAAATTAGGAATGACCTGCTGAGATCGGGTAAGGAAGGTTTGTCAGAAAACTTTTAGTTGTGAATAAATATTGTTTTATTGATAATCTGGTTAAGAGGATTCGTGCGAGAGGATTTGGAATCTTAGTTGCATTCCATGTACGATAGCTGAACGTACGACTGAGTAGGTCCTAACACGATTCATCCATACATTCCTTACTTGTTCGATCCAAACTTTCGATCATATTCCTCTACCTTTCCCAAAAATGTTTTGTAAAATGTCATTAAAAAATGTGAGAGGAAGAGGAGATACACAGTTGGTGTGGATTTGTGAATCTGGTCTCGGTTCTGTTGGCAGAGAAATTCGAAAGTAATGATCTCGAGTCGGGTCAGATACATTCAACTCGAGTGCTCGACGTAGTAACAGAAATATTTGCGTCTATTTATGAATCCTAGGATTAAATCCACGCCCTTAGGTTAACTCTTTCTTTCTGAGATGACTCCACTGCCTTTTACGGTATTGGAGCGAAAGTTTGCTTTGGCGTTCACTTTGGTTTCGTAGAGACTTCAACTGCTTCTTCCTTGAAGCCAAGTTGAAAAATCTGCCAACTCTTTCTTCCCATCTTTTTCAACCTGCCTCACGGGGAAAAGTCTTTTTACCTGTTTCTATATTTACTCTCGTATTCTTTCTTCTACACCCTTCAGTGAGGAAATAATGAGGCGCCTTACATAAAATGAAAAGTAGAGCGAGTTCTCCGCTTGGAGCGCTGCAGTCTGTGGAAGAGAGACGACGAAAAGAACCACGATTTTATGGTATCGAAGATGTACCAAAAACTAACCATGCATAGACCTGATTATATTTTCAGTAAACTTTGCTTATCTCGCCCGTTTTTATCGGGATCGGTTATATAACAGAAACTAGCATTTTCTCACGACACTATGCGACGTAATTATTGTTTCCAAGAAGAGAAATACTTTTGTCCTTCCATATAATTTTATTACAATAAATAAGTACTGATTTGGTAATTTAATTCATTCTTCTGCTTTTTAAATGAAAAAGAGGTCGTTCTAATCCAAGATCTTAATAACCTCACTACCATGACCTTTTGATATGATTTCAGTGAAATTTTTGTGGAACTTTGGAGGAATAAAAGAAGGATTTGTTCCCTGATGAATTAGGAATACTGGACATCAGTATAATAACCATGAGATTTTTAATTTTTTTTCTCATTGATTTCATGAGATAATCTATGGACTCATTTCATATTTGAATCTATGGATCAATGGATTCCTTTACCAAAGTTCGCTTGTGAATTTATCTTCAATTTTTTCCATCTTTGTTTTATATATTTATTTCTATGAAACTCTAATGTCTTATATTTAGGAACGAAATTTGCTAATATTAAAAATGCTGGTTAAAAATCACAAATATTAGAATAATTCAGATTAAGTCAAGTATCGAGACAAAATCATACTTATTGGCACAAAACAGTGTTAGTGTAGTGAAAGAAATAAAATTGAAGATGTACTTTGTCCCAAGAATTATTTTTCTGTGTATTCCCTAGCTTCTTTAAATGTAATTCTTGTAACACTTGCTCACACATTATCACTGAAATATTTGCATTATTTTCAATACAACATTACCAACAACACGAAATTTCTTAAAACAGAGTAAAGCGTCTTGTTTTCTGAACATTTTTTTTCAAGGTTTCAATATTGGTACTACTCGACAGGTACATCATGTTCCGATCGAATTATTTACATTTCACACATTTATTTTATTCATTTCATTACTTCTTTCAGCAAGCTTGCTACTCCATTCTACAGAATTGAATTCTGCTCATAAAAATCTTAAAATTGTTTTAAGCTTCCAAAACATTCAGAATTTACATTCCAGAATTTTTTCCCTCGTGTTTAAACTTACTCCGCGATTTTAAGAATCCTGTACTCCGCCCCCCCCCCAAAAAAAAAGTATTCTCTTGAGGGAGAAGTTTGGGAAACTGTTTAATTTTACTCTCTTTGCGATTAAAACATTTCAATGATTCAACGTTTTTTGCTCAGAATCATTATGATAGTCATAACACGTGACACGCAAATTAAATAATAAATATTAGTATTTTTGAGCAAGTGATTGCATTATTTCTACGGCGTGGTGTCGTAGAAAAAAATCTAGGAAATTAAATACTCCGCAGTTACTGGATGGATGACTTTCAGTGACGAGACAATATACCAACCGTAAAAAGAATCGTGATACATGAAGTAATTCCGTAAATAAACATAAATATCCTTTTATAGACATGCGATAATTTAATATTGCTGCTCTAGCAAATACACATAAAAATTGAAATAATGTGCGGTAGGAATAGAGTTATATCATCTAGGAATGTCCCGATGCATTGTTTCAAGATAATGTCATATAAGTGTAACTGAAGTTTTGCCATAAAAACAATTTATACTTTCTACTTCTGAAGAAGAGTGACTTACACTGAATGCTAACTTGTAGTATGTCACGTAAGCCATAAGTCATGATGCAAGAAGAAAACCGTAAAAGAGAGGTCATTTAAAAGGAAACTATGGCTTGCCAATATTTCCCTGGTTCATAGCACGGATACTGCGATGAATCGAAATTCTTTTTTCTTCAGAGCAGACAATTAATTGTAATTTCTCTGAATATTACAATTAATTTTCAAATGTTTTCAAAGCTTGATGTATACTTGTAAATGTCAAACAAGTATGAAGTACGAGAAAGAATGTGGATGGAAAATAGTACTTAAGTCTTCCTATGATATTTCGTATTTTAACTTGTAGAAAATACAGAATCGTAAAGGAGTAATTGCAGATATATTATACTCTGACACAACTGACCCTAAATAGATTGACCTCCGAAAGGAAATATCAAAATGACATAAAGTTAGTATTCGGTCAGGGTGAATATTATTTGTTTCTTCTCCTTAAATATGCTTCAAATTCTCATCGAGTATTCCTCTTAAAATACATTTGTACGGCAAATATATAGTTAATATTTTATATGGATAATTTAAATACATCTCTTAATTAGAAGAAGTTATTCTTTTAACGGAATAAGAATCACTTATAATCAAGACCAAATGATTGTTTAAGTCAAAGAAACACTAATTTATCTTTAGGAATAAAATAATAATAAACTCTTCGGAAATGTGGGTGAATGGTCTGAACAACTAATGGCCTGTTTAGCGAATGCGTGTTGCATCAATGACGAGAATGTGTCGAAAGCCGGTGTACTGGTGGAATTAGGAAATAGCTGAATTCCGGAGGTATAGTCATCGCACTCGAAGGCTCGCCCAACGAGCAGTAGGGATTCCAAGCTATGACAGTCTAAATGACGAACATAAGGAAGCCAGGCGAACGCTGCGAAAGGCGATTAAAATCAGCAAGAAGAGTAGTTGGAAAGAACTATGCAGGGGGGTGAACTGTGACCCATGGGATAGATCATACAAAATTGTAATGGCTAGATTAAAGGACATATCTATTGCTCCTCCATCTTGCCCTCATTTCCTGGAAAGAATATTCTCCACACTATTCCTAAATCAACTAACGAATACTGAAATTTATGCACAAAGGATCATTGACGGTACAATTTCAGTAGGTCCAATCAACGAAGAGGAACTACTCCAAGTCTGCAAGAAGCTGAAAGACTCTAAAGCACCCGGCCCACATGGCATACTTAACAAGGTGTTCAAAATCAACCGAAGATCTTCCTGGACACGCACAACGCCTGTCTACGAGAAGGGATTTTTCCTGCCATTTGGAAGAAGCAAAATCTCGTCCTAATACCTAAAGGAAAAGGACCACCAAATGAACAGTCCTCCTATCAGCCAATCAGTATGCTGGATACTGCTGGTAAGGTACTAGAACGTATCATTTGCAACCGACTGGAAGCCCTGACAGAGAGTGATCATGGTCTCTCCGAAAACAAATACGGTTTCAGGAAATAAAGATCTATTGTGGATGCCATAGATGTAGTCATTAACACTGTTCATACGGCCATTGAAGGTAAGAGGTTGAAGGAAGGAATGAAAAAGTACTGCGCTCTCGTCATCCTAGACACCAACATGAATTTAACACCGCAAAATGGCAGTGCATATTGGATTCCCTGCAATTGTTGGGTGTGCCTAAATACCTGATGAAGATAATTCGCCACTACTTCAATGGAAGACATCTTAGGTACTGGACTGACCATGGATGGAAAGTCTATGAGGTAACGCGTGGTGTTCCACAGGGTTCGGTTCTTGGCCCTATCCTGTGGAACATAGTGTATGATGCGATTCTAAGACTTCCAGAAGAAGCCACTTCTTCGCCACTTCCAGAAGAAGCGAAGACAGTTGGCTTCGCCGACGATATTACTGTGATTGTTGTTGAGAAATTCCTTGGAGATGTCACTCTCACAGCCAACAAGTCCGTGGCTACTATTCACCGGTGGCTGGCATCAGTTGGACTTCAACTTGCGTACCATAAAGCGGAGGCTGTGCTCATATCCAGCCGAAAGGCAAGAGAGACCATTAATCTCAGAGTCGGTGGCTGCGGTATTCCGTCCCAGCATTGTGTGAAATAATTAGGTATTCAAATCGATGAGAGGCTGCGATTTGATGAGCATCTCTGCAATGCCAGTGCGAAGGCATCAGGGGTGGCTAACGTACTGGTGCAATTAATGCCCAACGTTAGAGGTCCTAGGCAAGACCGTCGAAAACTACTATCGAGCGTGGTTGCTTCCATCTTACTGTACGCGGTTCCGATTTGGTAATACTCCTTAGCGGTCAAAGCGTATGGACGAAAGGCCAAGTCATCCTTTCGTAGAGTACTACTACGGGTCATTTGTACCTTTCGTACTGTGCCCTATAATGCAGCTTGCGTTCTGGCAGCAATACCACCAATTGACCTTCTGACGAAGCAGCAGATCAGAATCTATCGACGTGGTAAAGAGGACGGTCAAGCTTCCCAACACACAATAACTGCAGAAGAGAAGAAGAAGACATTTGTGCTTTGGCAAACAAAATGGCAGTCGGCAGAAGTAGGACGATGGACTTACCGCCTTGTACCTACCATTGAGATATGGGCCAAAGGAGAGTACTGAGAGTTGGATCACTACGTCACGCAGTTCCTAACGGAGCATGGGTGTTTTAACGTATCCCAGCATCGCTTTAAAGTGATTGACAACCCATTTTATCGTATATGTCCGACAGAAACCGAGAGTGCATAAAGTATCTATTTCAAAAAACCTCGCTTTGAAAAGGATAGAAATGAACTATTTGAGAATCTCGATGAAGAACTGTCACCAGAAAATATCGTGAAACTCATGTTGGAATCACCTGATAACTGGAGCAATATAACAAACTGGATAGTCCCCACTATCAAAGAGCTACGATCTCTAGAGAGAATGAGACAGACGTCTGTTATTGACAAACAGGAGTAGCGATTAGCTCTCCCGCTCCCGAGAAGTAATACCTATCGGTGGGTTCGCGGGAAGCGGTGAAGTAAACGGAGGTGTTTTTTAGTGGGTCGATTTCAACATACCCTTGACGTGTGGTCCCTTCACGCTATCTGACTTTCACCTACCCTTGTAAAAAAACTTACATATAGATAGATGTTTTTATTGTTCCATAAGTATGCATGTTAATATACATTACACTTTAAAAAGCAATTTTACATTACATATTTCAACTAATTAATATTTAAACTTAGATTTCTAAATCACTCTGAAGTAATCTATGTGTATCATTTTATATTTAACATTATATATTTAGATTTTTTATAAACTAATACACTTTTTATAATAATTATTAATTAATTGTTTATGTTTACTGCTTTGGAACAATAGTGTTCCTATATTTCAAACCTGTGGGGGATGTTCACATTCTTCAATTATGCACTCTGTAAAGAAAAGAATCGTGACTGACAATAGATTTACACTTTCACACCAAAATCACGCAAATGTCTTCTTAAACTAACGGTCCTAAATACTTTTTTTAATTTTTTTATTTTAATTTTAGATTTTACAATATTTATTCTATAGTACAAAAAATATATTTATTTCTTCTGCTAGCAGCAAAAATGTTCCAACTGGCTGAAAAAATTGATACAACTATTACTTTCTCTTATTTCTGTCGGTAGTAAATTACATAATTTTGGAGCTAAATATGTATAAAAACTTTTTAAATTAGTTAAGCTTGGTTTAGGGACATTTACGTTCATATTTCTTCGTAGCGTTGATTTTCTAGAATTGAGTAAGTTTCTTCCCTAATTACATGTTTCAAAAAATATTCTAAGGATCTTGAATATTTAATTTTCTAAGAAAGTAGAATCGATAGATTTTTAAAAAGGGGAGCTGTGTGTTCAACTTGAGATTGACGGGGAATATTTCTTACAAAAGCTGTTTGAAACATTATTAATGATTTTAATGTAGTGAAATATGTACCTCCCCATATTGTTATTCCATATTCGATTTTTTAATTTATCACATAATAATATATTGATTTCAACATTTGGTCATAGCACAGTTATTTTAGTAAATAAAATATTATATTTTATTAGTTTATATTAATTTTATAGACATATGCTTTCCACGCAATGTGGAGACTATCCATCCAAATATCGGATACTTTGAACTTGTTCAATTTCAGGGCACGTGCAGTTGATATGATATTCATACATTAAATCATGGTATTTTAGTTTATTGCGAAAATGTATGTTTCTTTTACTACTTTATGGGCCTTGTGGTTCATAAAAAAAACTCTAGGGAGCATTTTTACCCGGTGAGTTCTTTGATAATCGATTGTAGTTATAGAGGTACCTTTTTATTCGTCCATTGTTTCATACTGTCCATTAAAATGTTTACCGTCCAGACGGTAAACATTTCGTCTGGACGGTAAACGGTTTACTTTTCTGAAGTAAATACATTATTGTACCTCAATGTGTCCTCAAAACTGAAGAGACGTAGGGGAAAAATTGCGTTTAAAATATCTTGTTTAGATATGTCATCAATTAACCTGACATGCTTGTACAAACGTTGCATGTGTGTTTGAAAGAACAAGAATTGCTATTTCCATCGTATAGATGAACACAACGGATTCTACAAAAACGTAATGTGTAGTAGTTAAAATGCTCAGTACAGCGTTCAGAATCTACAGTCGCTGTCTCGCAAGTGTTATGGTGTCTCGCAATTTGATGCCATAGATATTTTTATTCCATTAAAATGTCAAGTGTGACATTTTAAGTGTCATCGAAGCAACCACTTTCCTTACAATGTATCGCCCAAGGTGTTGGTACAACAGAAGTATAAGGTTCGTCCAACATGAAAGTTCCTGACTGATCTCCGGAAATGGATCGATCAGTATTACGCGCTAAACCAAAAACATAAAAAAAGTATTGGGTTTCAAAAACGCTTGTCTGAAATATTTCCGCTGGGCGCTCACCTTCATGTCATGATTTATGACAGCGCTGTTTTACTCTGAAGCAATACACAACACCTGCAACCGATGACTGTTAAATGATAACTGACACATTTCCCAGTTACGCGAAAACCGCTCAGTGACATCTGGATAGGATCAGTTGAGGGAGAACACTGCGCCATCCTTTTCAAGGCAGAAAATGGATAGGGACTTTCTTGCGGGTCCCTGTATATTTTCTCACGAATAAATGCATGAATGAAACCAGTGCATTGTCGAGAGTTCGGAGCACGGCGTCGCAATGACGGAGAACTGTGCGATAGCGGAGCTGCGTTTGATAAGAGGCTACTTCCTGCGTCGCACGTCGTTTCCGGTTTGCGATGCGACGACGACCGCGTTTCCGGGCCGCCTGCAAGAACACCGGATCTATGTTCGCTTTGGAGCGAACGGCGACCTCTTTTTTCCATTCACTAGGTGTGAATTCAAGAAACCTGCTAATTCGGTAGTTGACTAAAATAAAGACATATTTCTTTAAATATTTGCTCTTGGATCCAAAAATACCAAATATAGTATCTATTTTAATAACAACTTTCATAATCTTATGGTTATAATTAAAAATAAAAGGCTAAACACATTCAGTCACGTGGTCAAAAACACTCGTCTCTTTAATTAACATCATGTAACGTACCTTATTATTCGAATTCTATCTACTAGTAAGACACTCGTTGTGATTCAAAATAATAGCGGAAACAACCATGAGTGGACTTCGGAACGATATGCCCTTAAAATCCTGTTGTATGCATCTAAAATGCTCGAAATATGCACTGAAAATATACGCATTCAAATATGCAACTATAGTTCTCGAGATTTGCTATTTTCTTCAATGTATTCTTTAAAATATGCACTTAACTTCAATATAGATACCTATTCATACATATACGCAGCAACATAAAAACTCGACATATGCAGTGAACGTTACATTAACTCCAAAACCTTAGTCATTGGATTTTTACTGTAGAAAACCAAGAATAACAATGAAATATCTGCAATAATGGCCATTATTCAACGATTAAAATAATATAAAATATAGATACATACATAATTAGCTAAATTCAAAAATTAATAATGTGTTTGTAGCTAATTTTTTCCCCACATAATCCTCAACACTGAAAATTTTCCTTGCTTCTTATGTACCGCTTCTTGGGTCACATCTGACCTCACGATTATTTTGACGTATTTCCAAAAATATGCAACCTCCCCCACCCCCATGTACATTTTTGTATTAGCAATTATTTTGTATTAGCAAGTCATCAGCGGGTAAACACACTATGCAGCGTGAATTTATCGTAATTGCTGAAAAGTAAAAATTCATCAACGTTGGTATTTTGGTAGCGGTGGTGTGTTATGTACGTGCACTATTATCCATAATCTCTCCTTCGCATCGATTTAGAAAAAACTGGGTGACTTTAGTCGGAGACTTACACAAACCTGTTTTTTCAGCTACGGAACGGATTGATGCAAATTTTTTGTGGATTTATCTATAGAGGTTGGGAATTGCTATATTTAATTTTCGTAGATTTGAAAAAAGAGGTCCAATTTCATAAATAAGCAGTAACTATTTTATGACGATTAGAAACTGGCGACTACTTGATTGTTTCATATGAACGAAAGATAGTTGAACGTTATATTTTACTAGTGATGTCCGATACCAAATTTTTTATTCCGAAAACTATTTCATATTTTTTTCCTCATTTCTGAATTCGATTCCAATTCCTTAAATGTAATCTACATTTCCTATAGTTACACTTACCTATAAAAACAAAATTCGTATGATTGTGCCTTGAGAACTTTTTTAACACTGTCAATAATATTTGGCTCTATGTTTTAAATGTCTAGAACTGTGTCATGTCAATATTCATTGTTTGGTATAAACCCATTAACCTTCATTTCAATGTGTTTTAAAATTTATTTAATCTTGGCCCCAAAAATATTTGTCTTTGGCCCAAAAATACCTGAGTGTAACCAAAGACAAATCGTGTTCAATTGCTTTCCTTTTCCCGTACTTCTATTCTGACTTGTTTACCAGGTTGCATTCACCTTCATTGGTATTCGGTTTCAGCTATAATAAGGAAGAAATATGCCTCACAGTAAATAGAACGTCCTTAGATTAGATGTCGTGAACTATGCATAATTTAAAATTATCCCTAACAAAATGGATTTTGCATAAGACGACGTATCTAGAGATTGATTTTTTATACTAATATATATCGAGAGGAATCGAGGATCAAAATCGGCACATTCCTATTTTTTACAATATTATATTTTAAAAAAGTATAATGTATTTTTGATAAATTATTCTTATTTTTTATTTCTGATTTTTATTACTGAATGTAATGTATTTGAATATCACAAAATGAAACTGTATTTTACCAATTATTTACAAACAAAATTTCATGTTTTATTACTAGTATCATATTATGAATTTGGTGCAGTTTAAATATTTTTTACATTACACTAAAAATCATGGAATTCCCGATCGAACATTTGCAATAATTGTATTTTTGTTATTTTTTAAACTTTTAATGTTAAACAAATTCTACAAATATTCGTATTTTAAAGCTTATATTTGCATTATTTGTAGGTCGTTTTATGAACAGCCGAATTGTGGAAAAAATATGACTAAATCTAATACAGTTGGCAACTCTGATGAAGACGTATTGGTGTTAGGAAGAAGAGGGGAGGGAGCGGAAGGAGAACAGCAGAAGGTCTGTTGGCGCTTGTAGAGCGCCATGCAGTCGCCACTCTAGCGCCTCCGCATCGCATAATGCCCCTTTCACACTTGTGAGTTGATAATACCATGCTCCCTAGAAGGAGTCTCAATTATTTTGTGGGTGCCTGAATTTTTTGTTGTAAGATAATATCTATGCTGGTTTAAATCGAATAATCAGAGAATTGCAATTGACAGTTTTGTAGAAAGATCTCCTCATAAAGTAAGCATCAAACTTCTATTTTCTTGCAATTAAGTATGCACAGATTGTCCCAGACTATCCGTCCATACTTTTAAAACACATAAAAACAACTTTGCTGAAAATCTTGAAACTTGATATTACTTTCCCTTATTTTCTCTATTGAATGGTGGAGAGTAACCTTACTTTCAATGTAGATTTTTATTTAGTACAGAATAAAAGAGTAATTTTCGAATGAAAGGGTTATTTTTATTGCATGTGTCTAATGGTCTAGTTGTTAGCGAACCCTAAAGCCCCAGTAATAATAATAATTTTTTGATTGCCAGTGGCAATGGCAAATGCAAGTTCTGCAATAGCACATAAAATGTCAACTTTTCATAGTATTGAATAAGAATTCATTACTCTCATAACCCAATTTTGATGAGTTTTCTTTTAAAATGCTAATTAAATCATCAAATATACTTAAATGCACAATTTTTCGCAGAAATATTTATAATTTTGCTCTTTTTCATCTTTTTCCACGAAGCGATACTTGCAATGAAAAGTGATTTCACTTATTTCTTGAGAAATCTCGAAAATAATACGACGCTGCAATCTTTTAGTAATTAAAACGTCAAAGATAAAGAAAAACAGAAAAAGAAGCATAAAAATTTCGGTACGATGACGCTGTTCGGGAGGATTTTTCTGCTTCTGAAGACTATGGGGGGTGTTTTTCTTACCCTGTAGCAAAGATGTATTAATTTGACTCTCGCACAACAACTCATTTTCCGATTTTTTAAACATTTTTTTGTGGGTCTTTACGGCTCGTCGACATCGAGGTCTTTTAGAGCCCTAAAAACTTGTACAGGTAGGGAAAACGCAGTTACGCTCTAGGGAGAGCCAACATGACTCTCCCAGCGTGTGGAACTCGCCGAATGACTCAACCAAACCCACCAAAAACCCTCCTGAATTACAATTCAAAACTCAAATGTCAACATCTCAAATATCAACATACCTCATTCAAAAAAGGAGGAGGAAGAAGAAGAAGAAAGAGGAAAATGAAAGATACCCTAGCCCTAATGGCGTCTGGATCGAAAAGAACAAGAGGTGACCAAGGAAGGTCAGGAAAGAGAAATGAAGGAGCCTGACACAAGTAAGTGGAAGTAATGCCAGAATCAGCTAGGGGCCACGTGTTCGCCAAACACGTACTTACTAGATGTAAGTCCCCTGGGGGGGATTTTCAGAATTCGCATTTGGACGTTGAAAAGGACATAGAAATTCCTTCATAGTTGTCAATCCTAGGAATGGTTTGCAACACTTCGCCAAAATGTTCAATCATCAGTAAGTTTCTTTAAACTATGGGTAGAACCTTTTTGTTTTAATATTCTTCTGATCTCGATTTAAATCAAAGATAATTCCAATGATGCAATTCCATGTATCAATCTTTGGACATTCCATATAACTGCAGCTATGCGATGTAAATGCAATTCGAAAATCTTTTATTGTTTGATATATGTATTCCTTTCTTCCTTGTAAGTATTCCTTCATTATTAGAGCCTTCCGCGAACAATCAAATCTTGGTTGTTGAATATCATGGAAGAAAAGTTTGATTGGGAGGTAGATGTATCTCTAGGTTGTCGAAGAGGTCAAAATTAGACTTGGTAATTTTTGGTTAAATTGACGTCGAGGTGAATCAAACGGAGTGTAATATCTTGGAATCATTTTGGAGTTCTGTTGGTATTTAAGTTATATAATATTCGAAATTTTGTACTTTCTTTCACATTTAAATTTTGTTTTACTTTCAGCAATCGGGCCCCCCTGTGCTCGGGTCCTGGGGATTTTGGCCCCTCTGCCCCTCCCTCTCGACGGACCTGCTACGAACTCGCTCAAATGTTTCAATTCTTTGTCTACGTGTCCCATAAGACGAGACCGAACATAATTTTATTTTGTTTTTATTTTGTTTTTTAACGCGTATATATTGCCAAATTTATTTTGTTTCCTTGCCGTGAACAGAGGCGTATGTAGAACTTCTCTTAGAGAAGTATGTTTGATCCTATTGGAAGTATTATAAATAAAATGATAGATTTTACCCAAAAATGGAGGTTACGGTAGGAAATTTGGGTGACCAACTTGGCAAAACAATAAATTAATATACATCAAGAGGAACAACGTTTGTCTCTTCAGTACTAATAAAAAATTGGTAAAGAAATAAAGGAACACTTTGTTTGAAAATAGTCTTTTTGTTTGAGAATTACTACGGTTAATCGAAATACTATCACCACAGGTTTGGCGCCACACAATGAGAATACGCTGAAGCTTGTACTTCTGAACTAGTGACACCTTGAGACAGATATTGGGCACTAATTACATGGATATAGTCATTTTAACAAATTTGTATTTTAGGTGAAATCAGAGAATAAATAGGCACAAGAAAGGAAATTAAAAATTAAAGTTTTGGTGTTGGGGGAAAAAGAGAACTAGGAAGAATTTTTGGAAATATTACAAACTAGTTGTCGGACAATTTTGTAGCAAATAATGAATTAATGATGAAACATGTTCGGCATTCTTTAGAAGGAAGGGAAACTCAAGCTAAGAATTGAGAGGAAACAGGAAATAAATTCTTACTCAATTGTTATCAGGGGAAACAGATAGTGAGAAATGGATTCGATGCTCAGTATTTAACGAGGATGAAAAAGAGTATACGGATAGAAATGAACTGCAAAATAATATATTAAAATCTAAGAATATAAAGGACAGAATCCGAAAGCAATTCTGAACAACGAATTACAAAGGAAACCGTATACTAGCGATCTATTTTGGATATATTTTATTTAAATAGAGCAAGAGAGAAAATTAATAAATAATGAAAAATTATTTAAATTGTTTTTGGATTATACTTCCAAATTAAATGCATGACATTTATACAAACCGACAAAATGATGTATAATGTTCTTTTTATTCCACGAAAGAATATAGAAGACATGTAAAGAGAAGGGAAAGGCAAAATACTAGAGTAAACAGTGTTTATGTGTGTCAAGAAAGATTTGTGTTTTTCTGTTACATAATTCAAACCCGGTTCACATTTCATAAAGATGACTATGATATTGAGGTAGACATGTTAAGACTCGCATGGACTGAAAAATCAGTTCAAGCTGAATTTTAATTTCATAGAGAAATTTGTGTGATTTTTCAATCCACATCTATTACAAAAATGTTTTCCTAACACTGCTCGTCATTATACAGACCTTTCGATCATTCAAAATAATTTTTCCTCTTTAATTTACAGCATTCCGATATTTGGAAGGGTTTGAAAGCAGAAAATACGATAATACTTCGAGGGAACTTCATTCTTGAATGAAATGAACTAACTTGAAGGAAATACCAAAATTTATAACATTTTTGTGTAATTATCAGGAGTATTATTCCCGCGAAACATGTGTTGGTATTCCAAATGACAAATGTATTTCTTGGTATTCGATCATGCATCGAACGTCAATCGCAATGACCGTAGCATGTGCATTCGTCTGGTATCTGGGAGAGCATTGATGAGGGGTGGGGGAGGGGAGAGAAGAGGTCGTGGGGTCGAAGCGAGGGCAAGGACGTCGTCGCGGCGCGGCGGGTGGGCCAGACGCCTGCCTGCCTCAAGTCCCCATGACGCCATTCCAACCTCTGGTTCACAACTAGTGCTGGAGTCCCGCAACATTCTGTTCCTAAGCGGTTGACACTGGACAACTATTTACGATTTATGAGCGGCACAAAGACATGATCCACTCACCAACTGAATTAACACAAGTTTACTCTACTAAAACAAATCACGACGTTCGTTTAGCAAGGAACCATGCCGATAATTCAATATCCCCATCGCTCACTAAATTATTAACCACGTTCTGGTGTAAAATACATTTTTTGGAATGATTGTTTTGATTTCAAACACACAACACAATGGATTTATTATAAATTTAATGCCATCTTAAGAATTGTTAAATAAAAGAAAGAAATGGGAAATGAAAAGAACCTTTGATCAAACATAGGATTTTCATATGAATCCACTTAAAATGGTAAGACAGTATATGTTCATTAAAATAGAGTCACCCATGAAATTATAAAAAGATAACAATTACGTTTTGTCTTCTGATCAAGAAAAATTTCAGGCATTTCGTGTATTTTCTTGTTCGTATCTGCAGTTGAATTTTCTGCGTGTACTGGGAGCGTAGGTGGTAATTCCCTACTTTCCAGAAATTACTGTTTATTTGACGATGGAGTAGTTTGTCGTGAGGAATTTGAAGTATTTCTTTGAAGTCTCCATATGATTCATCTCAATTCCATTTATCTCCTCTTCGTCCTTTCTCATTCTGCTTTTCCCATTGCTCACTCCCGTCTTGAAATTCTGTCCCGTTCTCCCGATCGTGTGTCTAACTTGTGGCATTTCTTTGCCACACAAGCAGCAGAAGCAGTAGGTCTGGTCAGCGGTCCTGGTTATATATGTTCGGAATATAATAACTAAGGGACAGACACACGCCTCATAAAAGAAAAGTGTTATAGGGATGCCTCAAAGGGCGCAAAGGTCAGAGAAAAAAAAGGAAAAGTCAACCGAAGACATTCCTGAGTCGTAAGAAACTTCGTTACGGGTCTTCTCGAACGTTTGTGCTGGACGTCGTTGATACCGAGGTTACGAAATGGCAAATTTTATTGGATTTTTTCTTAGTTTTGAGAGAAAATTTTTTTCCTGTGACAAGATAAATATACAAATACGCGCTTTGAATTACTGTATGAGTTTTCTCTACACTGTTCATAATTGTTATTAATTTTCGAAAAGGATATTATTGGTAAAATAACCACCATTCCCCTACAAAATCATAGGCTGCGAAGTCTGTGGTTTCAAATACCGCGTAATTCTCAGATATGTGTAAGGAATTTCATCGTGCATGTTTTTCAGTCGATTCTTCTTCGATATCCATTGTTCCTCATCTGCATCTGGTGTCAATACGAATACCGGAAACAAGTTACCGGATAAGTGTCCGGGAACGTAGAAACTGTCTACGGTAAACTCCCAAACCATTGTTTCAACCAAATGGGAACAAAAGTAAAAGAAAATTATGAAGTGCATTCATTTAAAAAACAGAAATGTTGGCATTATCTTTATCAAAGAGTAGTGGTATGAGATGAGTTCCAGTATGACGTCGTTAACTTAGCGACACTTCAGTATCCTCTATCACTATCTGTTCTCAAGTAGCATGGTAAGAAAAGTGGAATAGAAGTAGAGAATAGTGCTTTATCCGTCGCTCGTTGAGTGAAGTATTACCCCGGCATTTCCTACATCGACTCTGGAAATAGCTTGAATTTCTCGATCACGGAAGTTGAAAGATATTTGGACGTGACCGTGACAACCCCTGTCTGGTAATCAGTACTCCGGATTCACTGGAGTCCCTTTATTTTTATCAATTAATTTATGATGGTCTTCTTTTTAGTCCACTGTATTGGAGAATATAAAGGGAGAGGTAACTATTTTATACGTCATGAAAATCAATATAATACGAATTTCCCTTTACTCAAGAAGTAAGATTCAGTTATGCATTTGTGTTTTTAAAATTATGCATTTTTCATGACTGTTAAAAAATGTTTCAAGTGAAATTAATCCTAATGTATATCGCAAAAACAGAAAATTACTTAATTGTGTGTACTGAAAGTAGAGTACGGGTTTGCTCGAGATGGCCAGATTAGGTCTCAATGCAAATATAACGATACCTTTATTGGATTTTCAGAAAATCAACCAATTTTGACTTACCAAAATGTAGGAGATTTCAATATTTTGACAATAGTATCGGTTACAAGTTGTAAGACCAAATTTTAGGAGTTAAAAATTAAATTACTTTTCTCTGCGTAAGAGTCGTAAATCATCTCACTCCGCTATTTCATATTCCACGAGATTTTGTTACCAGCTAAAGAATTTTAACAATAAGACAGAGACGAATTTAGCGAAAATTGACCCAGTGTTATTATTCTCCTATCTCAAGAATTGTTTCGATGCAGTGCACAGAAGTGCGCGAAATATTTCCTTTAAAGTACCTCTTTGTTGTTCACCATCTCTTCCATGATTAAAGTAATATTTAAAGATAATTGTTACGAAAAATCACTTCACTAATTTAATTCCATTACCAGATAAATCACTGAATTTATGCTTTGTAGAAAGATGTGCATTCCATACATTAGCTGTTTATATTTTCCAGTACCACTTGTTAGGAATTGGATTGGAGGTATTTTCTGACGTAAGATGATGTTAAAAATGGTCAAAATAGTCCCATTAAAGAGCATCTTAGATTGCATGGCTCTATTATTTGAGTCTTGGGTTGTTTAGAGTTCCGCGCGGAGTTCGAGTCTCGGTGAGGGTAATGAGAATAAAGAACCAAACTTCATATACGTCTCCCGTATTTCCAAGGATCATCAGATCCAGGAATAGTAAGGATTGTTTAGAGCGCGTGGGGAGTTCTTCCTTTAAGTATTTCTTCACACTTTTTTTTTTGACAACTACTGGATGAAATCTTTAGTTTAAGTTATGAAAGAAATACATAAATTTCTGAAAATTACTGAGGGAGTAAAAATTACTGAAAATTAATTTTTAATAATTTCCGATGTAAATGTAACGTTAACTAAAGAAATGAACTCTTTCAAGGTGGTGAATTCTCTAGATGACTTACCGCAGTCATTTTCTATCTATCATTAGATGTTTACAGTAGAATGATACTCAGGGAAGCGTCAGATATAAACTATTCAATTATTTTATGAAAGAAATACGTGTTTCATCAAATTCTAGTATTATTTATTACTCCTAATCATGTTTCATTATCCAGTATACAAATATTAGTTGAAAGTATAATATACAGTGAAAATGAAAGGGATTGAAAAAACATAAAACGAAACCGATGTGAATTGAAAGCTCCGAATTGAATTTTACTGTTTTCAACGTTTGTTCCTTTCAATACAAAACCACGAAGCCAAATAATGATATTTCGATAATTGTTTTATTGCCAATGAATCTTCTTACGCTATTTGGGTACCGTGAGACCATGTAGAAATGAAGGTAGAGTGTGGTGTCGACTTTTATTTTATAGCTCTGAACGTAATGATACCAGAATAGATATTACACGAAGGTGCAACAATCTATAAAAGATCCAGGCTCGCCGAATAGACTGCGAGTCATAAAGCTAATGTGGATGTAATGATCGTCACCGAACTCGAAGAAACGGTTCGGTCGAATTTGAGAAGGAAGTGGATGTTTGACCGTGGTCACACAACATATATATTGCGTCTTCATTGAAAAACAAAATATTTTTGACAATAAATTTTGATTATTTCAAAACTTTATTTACGCACGGGGATAACTTGAAGCATTTTTGTCTTGAGTGCGCTCAACTTTAGTCTTCGCAGGCTAAAATTTTATGAAACTGAATCGGACGTGTGATTCTTGAATTATTTGGAAATATGCAAATCTTATTCAAATCTTAAATAATATTTCACGAGGATAATATTTAAAAAAATAGCCATGTAGGATCGAAATGCCGTCACAACATGAATGAGTAATTACAATCTTCTGGTTTCAGGGTCACAGTTCGATCCCTTGTGAAGTGTGGGATTCTTCCTCCACATTAATGAATAGACTGACTTTTTAACCTACTCATCCAGCTATAAAATTCAAAATCAAGTAAAGAGCAAGCTGTGCAGGGTCTATCCCGGGGTCATACCGGCTGGAGGGAGATCCTGAAGGCTCTATCCAATGTCGAAGGCTTAGTGATTTCAGAGCTCTTCCCTCCGCAAAACCTAATGAACACACCTTATGCTAAGACCTGCTGTGGTCCAGATTGAATCTTATAGGTTTTCATTTTTATCAATATTGAAAATATTGAAGCTTTGCCGATTTATTGACATCCTCGGGAGCGTCCAATAAAAACATCCTACAGTTTGTTTCTATTATGATGTATTCGTCCTTATATAATATACTTTCTAATGCATATAATTTATTACTCTCTTGTAGAGGACAATGATCAGAAAAAAAGTTATCTCATTTTCAGAATTTTTTTATACATTTCTTTTTATATGAATGTCTTTTGACTTCATTTTGAATAGATATGCTGTCAGAGAAGTTTTAGGACCTGTAGACCTACATTGTTTTCAGCATTAGAGAAAACATTTCGCTTAATACATGAAGGTACAAGATCCAGGTGTGTGGAAATTGTTATTCATCATCCTTTCGTAATGTATTTGCCGGTTAGTATCATGCAGACTCGACAGTTGATGACCAGTCGGGTGGAGTGAGAATTGCAAGAGATGCCATGTGGTCCAGTGAACAACATACATCTCTGTGGGTGGTCGGTGCGACCACTCACCCGCCGCATGGGGAAGAGACCACCGCCGGGAGATCGCCAGACTTCGTGCTCTTTCTTACGCTTCGCGAAGACTTAATGCTCCCAGACATGCTATTAAGCTCAAGACCTGCATTCACGGTAATTCGATTTGTGTAGACATGCTATTAGATCAGGACCTCATTTTCGTATTTTGATTTATTCGTGTACCGTTTTAAATGGAAACTACGTCTATCGTACAGACAGCTTTGAATATCGAGCATCAGCCTGCAGGGAGATTTTTGAAAGTCGGTGGAGCACCGCTATCCACTAAACAGTGTTCTAATTAGGCACTAGATAACATAATTTTTTTAAATATTTTTATTTCCTGTTTAGTGACAGTCAAGACTGGAATGAAAAGTGTAGTTTCATACATTACATATCAATTTTAAAGAAAATATTAGTGTTATACAATTACATACAAAAAATTCGATACACAAAAAAGAAGAATATAATAAAAACTAGCAGTAATAAATTTAAGGTAAAACTAAATCCTCACCAGATTTAATTAATACTTCCCTAGAATGACATACATGAATTTTTGGATTTCTCCTTTTATATATCCTACCTACTATTTTTAAAGTTCACTAAAATCCCAGGAATAAGGATTGAAGATATTTCGGGTGCCTCAAATGTATTATTTTGTGAAAGGTATCTGAAGTTTTCCCAAAATTAAACTGAGTGGAGCATATGGATCGTGGAAGTTCGTGGACAAGTTGATCGAAATTATCGATATTTTGTTAACGAGTTCACTGTCAAGTTCTCTGCGTAATTCTTCATTTGACAGATACCATGACGCGTTTGAAGCTCTTCTTGAAACTTAGATTTTTGTATTGGTTCTTATTGAAACTAGCATTGAAGGCTACAGTGAAACTTCTTTAACTGACACTTCTTAATAGCGAACATTATTATCATTCCCGTCACTTTATTCTGCGTTGACTTGAACTTTCTAAAAGCGGACACTTCTTCATAGCGGACAAATTTTGAGGTCCCATAGGTGTCCGTTATGGAGGAGTTTCACTTCACGTTGTTTGAGATCGTAGTACGAAGATTGTCAACCCAAGTACATTCTCTTGTACCTGCTGAAGACTCACTGTTTTTGGTGTGCACTGAAATAAACAAACGTCTTCTTTCATTTTCAGAGTAATTTTACATCGTTATTTCCATCTACTTATTGTTAGTCAATGAGTGTTCTTAAAACTGTGTATTGGGCAGGTATGGAGAAAAATAAAGTAATATTTAACTTCATATCGAACAAGTGTCGAATGATCTTAGTGATTTCAAAGTAAGTTGTATCTATATTTGCGATTTATTGTTTAAAGCGTTACTATTTTCTATTTAGATGCATCAAGTCTATGTGTGACATGTTTTAATGTGAATAATTAGTCTGCAGAAGTGGGTCATTACAATTGTTAATAAAGTCTAAGCGAGTTACGTTGCGGGAACACATCTAGTAAAATTAACGATAATCATTAGCATTCAGTTCCTAGTAGAGGAGATGGGTACATATTAAGGGACAAGGTAGAAACTTCATTTCCCGATTCCCCAGGATTTTTATTGTTCTTTAAAATTATATTTACTTTTTCTTTTTACTTTCTCAATCAATTATTTGTTATTGATGTAAATCATGAAATTTGCAGATGTTTTTAAGTGACGAAGTTATATTTTGAAGATATAAATACGGAATATAAAGTAGTAGTATATAAAATAAACGGGGAACTAAAGAAAAATATAATTCCTTTATATATCTATTTCTCGTTTCAGCTAATTCAGCAATAACGAGAGCTAGTAAGGTTTGTGTTACGTCAGTTTACTCACTAGACACACCATGATAAATTGAAAGACGTTTCTATGTTGCTCATTTTTTTATTATTGGTGTTAAAAAGCTTTTTCGGCTGCATAGCAACCATCGTCAGTAACATACACTGAGTGTTGAGGAATATTTTTGGCAAATGCCAAAAATATTCCTCAAGCAGCAAAAATATTCCTCAATGAGCAACATAGAAACGTCTTTCAATTTATCATGCTTTGATAATGTTGCTAAAGCACCACAATTACCAAGCTAGACACACCGTTAAACATTACTGGGGGAAACAGCGATGAGATGGAATATATTACAAACTACATAAAATACAAATCACAACGAGGTAAATTTTTGGTGTAGTTTGCCACTTTTCTAAGTCATGCTTTGAAGAAGAGATTTCAATAAAAATGCTGAGAAAACCCGGAAGTCAATTTTACTCTCCTAAAGGCAATGACAAAACGTATTTGCAGTTTTAATGCCTCACTAGCTTCCTTTCTGTGTGTTTCTGACGATTTCATCAGATTGAACGTGATCGTTGTGGAAATGCTCCGCAGGCAGTAAACGGACTTCTGCCATCGGAGACGACGGAGATGATTTCGCGCGCTCAGAAATCGATTTCACGCTTGCTACGATATCGAATTGAGATTCAGGTGGCACCCCTGATTATCTGGAGTCTGCGCGATGGGGCGGATCAGCAACTCCTCCACTGTTATTTGAAGGGGGGATTTGCTTTCGGTACACGGAACCACTACCATAATGCTGCGGTTTGGATTCCCCGTTCGATAAAGAGGTTTGATGTTTGATTGCTTTCAGTTGGGATGCATGAAAAGAAAGCGTTGTTACGTTTGATGTGCTGATTGTGGCACAGGATCTGGTATTTCATTTTTTATTTACGATAAGGTGATTCGTATTTTTGTGTATCTGTGTGAATGTAAATTATATTTGGATGTTAACCGCACTTCGTCAAGAAGTGCATATATTTTTGGTACCACTTCTACGAGTTTAGAATTAAGTACACTGCTTACTAAGTACTCCCAGTGACTTTAAAATTTATTTTAAAATAACATGTTATAAGTCTACATTGACTCATTGTTTTACTTCGTGCAAATGTGTTTGTATCGCCAATTCATATCTAGAGCCATTTTTGTACTATTTTCTTTAGTCTTGAATATTTAGATTTTTTCTCGTGTCTCTCCACCTAAAACCGACTTCTAGACCTACATAGCACAGTGTAGAATGAATACTGGGTTTCCTCTGGGGTCAAATCATCAGGGGCATGATTTATCGACATTGCCTGTGTAGCTCTATATAGTAAGGTGTACCCCAATAGTGCACCCCAAGGTCGACCCCTAATAAATACATGTATTTATTATTTTTTGACACGTATTGTCAACTTAAGCGATTTTGAAAATACGTTTCCACTCTCATATATAATTTTTGAGGCGGAACAATTTAATTTTTTGGTTGCGACTTGTATCACAGACTAGATACTTTACATACTAGAGAAGTATTAAAATATTATGATTGTAGTTTGGGATGTTTTTTTGGCACAAAACGTCTTGAAGTCAGGAGTAATGGATGACTGTTAAATCCTTACGTCGTATGCGGTAGGCTCAAAACGAACATATTGTTTTCTACAGAATATAAAAAAAATCCAGTTTTACGCTACGAAATATTACATAGAATTTGCGAAAAACTAATGTTACGTTTTACCTCCTTCTCCTCAACTATTTTTTAGGAAATAATCGTATATTTTCGTGAAAATGTGACCCTTTCGGCGTAGTACTGTAAGTAAATATAAGGAAACCCTGACCCCTTAGTTCCCCGCTACGATGAGAAATGACGTCTCTGATACTAATGTTCCGCGGAACAGAGTTTTGAAAACTTCGGCAGGACATGGGTGTCCGTGGTGAAGCCACTCGGCCTTCTCTTGCAAAAGAAGATGGAGCGGCGTCGGTGTGTGGGTTATGAGAGCCGTCAGGCGTGAACGCATTGGCGCGTGAGCATCCGCCGACAGCCCCGTCGTTGCGACGCCCTTGCCACCGAGGTCACGGCGTCGATGCTCCGCGTCGCCCCAACCCTCGCTCTCTCCGTCATGCCAGCCAGGCGCCGACGCGTCGGCGACTTAGATGATGAGCCTCACACTGTCGTGTTTTGGAAGACTTTTCGGTCGAGACTGGGAAACTTCATTTCTCATACAGTAGCAGTGAGCCGAGGGATGAGGATCTTTTTATGTTCGTATACAGTACTACGCCAAACGGTGCTACGACCCAAATTAAATATTTAATTTATTTCAATCAGACTATAATATTCATATAGCTACAACTGACAACTAACTATTATGTATAGTTAGATAACTATTAGTTATGTATAGTTATATAACTAGTATTATGTATTGATAACAATTAGTTCTTTCATGTACTACGTTTGCTTCAAAATCAGAGTCATACCACCCCTTCCTAAAAATGTCTTTTACGAAACTGGACAGGTAAAACTTATAATGTAAAAATGAAGCACTCATTTATGTTTTTAAACGCATTTTCATATGTTTTCACCCAAATTTCATTTATTTTTAAAGTGGTTAAGGAGAAGGGTGTAACATGGAATATGCTTTATAAGGTAGTACTGGCGTAGGTGGAATTAAATCATTAAAATACCTGATTTCGGCGTAAATAAACAGAGTAACATGTACATATTGGAATTTCAACTTGATAAATATACCTCACCGGTCATTTAAGTGAAATAATTACAAGTATAATTGATCTTTAAATTCGTTGCGTCTTATGGAGAAAACACTTATTTAGAAAAGAAAGCCAACTTTTAAATCACGAATGTTATTGTAGTTTTCTTTGATTTGTTGTAAAATTTCCGTAGTATTTTTAAATCACTTTTATCTGTAGGTTGTACATTTGAGAAAGCTATCTAACTCTGTTTGAAACGAAATGCATTATTCAGGAAATCGCTCCGCTCTGCCGCCTTCTTTTTACATGCTCTTATGCATTTCAAACGAGTCAAGCGAGTTCCTTAATATTTTTTACTATATTTTTAACTCATAGGTAGAAGTTAAATCATGTTTTATTTTTATTTCTGATTCTTCGTATTGTTGTGTTCTATAACAGTAGAAAAATGATAAAGAAAATAATTATACATTTCCGAGACTTGACTAACTTTGAGTGCTTGTCCCCCTTTAAATTGGAGCCCTACGATATTTCGTCGGGTTATAGCACTCAATCGATGTGCGGTGGAACTAGATCTTCTCCCTCAAGAAAGAGGTGCGTACCAATTTTCAATTGTGAGCGTTTGGAGTGAGGATGCACGTGATTGCGGTAAAGAGATTTCTATTATCTCTTTAAAAAAATAATGACAAAAAATAAATACGACTTTTGGCCAATTAATGCCAATTAGTGCGTGTTACAAAACGAGACACCTTACAAGTACTAACAAAAAAGAGGGAAATATCTACTACATACGTTTAGTGATAATATTCGCTAGAAACTTTCGTGGAGATAGTGTTTGGAATATTTAGAAGCAACGGAACATAACTTAGCTTCTCATAGGAGTAAATCGATGAAAATTTTACGAGAACTTTTTTTTGTCAAGGTACCTAAATTAATTTCGTATTACATAACAAGTTTTATATATTTTGTTTCAAATGATATTCTTGTCTGACCGTTAGTTATGGTAGATATTTCTGTTCAAATTAAACTCAATATGAAGACTACATTGGATCTTGTTTGTTCGGTGAAAATTAATGCAAGTATTAAACGTGGAAAGTGAGCGCGGAGAAAATCCGGAATTCCTCTCCAGAAAAACATGTATTGAATGATACAATAAAATACATCAAAAAGCATAAAATAGGGTTCTACTTATACATTCAAATTAAAAACACAAAGGAAACAAAGGAAACCAAAAAAATATACTGTCCAACAAGTACAGAAATACACTTTATGATGACTTGAGAACTCGACAATATTATTCTCCCCCGAAAATATCAGACATATGGAATACTTTGAATTTAATCAGCGACTTTATTCGACGAGTCTTCACTCTCCAAATAGTTAGGATAGTGAGTTCGGATCATTTCCCTGTTATTCAAACAGGATTTGAACAATCAGTAGTTTTCTGCTGGGGTTTCAGCAATATTTAAGAAATTGATCTGTTGATTTACAACGAAAATAATAAAGTTCTAATATCAGCGTTTCGTTTCTTGTGCCGGGAGGAATAAAATATTACTTACCTCTTTAACCACACAACATTCGGTTATTATTCATTAAAAATATACATTTGTTTTCTGCGTAAAAAACATTTAGCTTAGTTTAGGCTAATCTTTAAAGTACTCTACACATAGAACTATTGCGACTTATATAACATAAGATTATAGTGATAATGAATTCAAATAAAGTGAACAGAATCCAATTTATCAACAACTCGCAATGTTGGGGACGACGCTATGTGTATATACACATAAATGATTAAATAAATAAAATAAGCCAAAAAAAATATTATACTCAGAATAATAGCACTATACTCAGAATAATCTATAGTTCGATAATAACTTACATGTAATTTTTTGCTTAAAATTATAAACATATTGACATTCTATTAGTATTATAACTCGCAGCTAACTTTTTATCTTATCTAGGAATTTTTGCTGAATTTTTTGAATCCGCCTCTGCCTTAGGGCCCTTGATCGGAATTGATGGGATGGTCCCTTGCTTGCTTCCGGAGAGTAAATTAGTTTTTTTTCCCTCCACGTGGTCATACGCAGTTTGTACTGTTTTTTGACAATAAATTTATTTATTTATTTATTATTATTCTGCTCTACTAAACCGGAGGGACAAAGCTAGTCGATTATTTCTTGTTCTAATATTTCAGCACTCTTGAAGCGTTTGGGTATGAGACCATGGGTTGATGTGTTGCAGGATGTTGCAGGAATGTTTCCTTTCTGCAGACATAATTCAGATGGGGGACGTGATCAGTTCACGGGTTAGCGACCTGGACACATTGACCTCGCATTGATGAGTGAATGAAACTTTGTGCGAATGATTTACAACGCCGCGCTGGTCCACATTATTCTGGTGATACAACATATGTTGCAATGAGGTGTACCTTCAAGACGTTATCCGATATAGCAGCGAGAAGAAGGACTGCGATTTTCCCGGTCAGTGCTCTATCTGAACCCTTCCCCTCCACCCTACTCACCTGTAGTTCTTAAATAGCGTCTCGTCGAACCCATCGGCACATTAGCCCTTTGATACTTGGCATTGTCAGGTACGTTCAACTGACTTTTATATTTATATTTTCATTTAGTTGTAGCTTTTATCTCTTATTCACAGATTCATTCTACATTAATTTGTTGCTCTGTTTCCAATACTTTAAATTTTATATTTTAATTAATTTCAAATATATTCATAATTTTATCAAATTTCAAATTCTCATAAACTTAACAATAAATTCTTTTACATAAACTTAACAATAAATAAATTTTAAATTATTAAATATTGTTTATATTTCTTGTATTTCGACTTATTTTAGACTGAATATGCCAGCTAAGCTGGCGAAAGTACTATCTGAACAAATATTTTACTAGTAGACAATATTTTACCACATCTTTCATTTATTCCTAAAAATGAATACTAGTATCGTCTCTTCGATATCCAACTACCAGCAATAATGTTCTCTGCAATAGTTAATGGTCATAAGTGTTCTTAATGTCCATGGACCAAAAAATATAAACATGAATAAACATATTTTTTCTCGTGAAGAATCAGATTGCGCACTCATTTCTTCCACTCGGTGCCCAATTGTTCGAGGTCAATACATCTCCGCGCACGGATTTCGGTGCCCGCCGAGTCGGTGTAGCTTAATCTCTTTTCATGATGTAACGATTCCGATTTTCTTCAATTCAAATTTTTATCTCGATTGTATATATTTTACCTCGGTTCCAAATTCGACTCCGATTCCTTAAAACTTGTTTCTATATTTTATGTCTGCGTTATTGCCCCTATAGCATATTTTTCACTGCCTGAACCACTTTATTTTTGTCATTAATGTTTAAAACTGTCATATCAAATTCGTGGTTTATTTATGTGTCAGTAATTCTTTTCATTCAATGATTTCAACGAACAATACCTTAAGAGTTTATTTTGGTGAACACCGGCATAAATTAATTTAATCACAAATTCTCCTCTCACAAAATTTGAATTGTGTAACAAAACGAAATCTAGTGAAGTATGAATATTGATTATTGTTATATCTCTGAACTCTGAATCGAATTGAGTCATAGCCGAAAGATATCGGGTCTCCGTTTTTCAATACAGTGATTTCGAAATTAAGCTTTCAGAATCGAAAACAGCACTTAGGATAACCCACGGTGTAACAAAGCTACCATCAAGTACAAGGCATTACCTTTCATAAACAAAGCTACTTATTTGAGGAGTTTCACAAGGTTCAATTCTAGGTCTATCCTCTTTTTGTTGTGTATTACGATATATCGCCCAGTACATCAGATTTCAAAATGGTGCTTTTTTCTATTGACACTATAATCTTATGATAACGCGTCAACGCTCTAAAAGTTTTGTATAGACTTTCATCCAGGTTTCTTGCAAATCGTCTCATTTCACAAAGGACATTTCTACGACAACTCATAACATTTCTAATGAATCGGGTAACCCATTGGGCACAGTGAATGAACTCTGTTCCTTGTATAGTGTCCTCACTGAGTCTGCATCGCTTTGTACTGGACGACTGACGTTCGAATCTCGGTGAGATTATGGATCTTTCACTATGTCTCAACGTCCAGACTTGCTCGCAGACCTTAGCCTACTGTTGAATAAGTACCGGGTTTACTCCGGGGTTCAAAGCGGCCTGAACATAATGTTGACCATCTCTCCTCGCGTAGCGTACAGGCAAAATATAGGAACACTATTCTCCACAAACCCCGACAGAATACCATAGGGTCTATTGTAGAACGCGTTTACCTTGTAGAATCCTGTAATAGAAATGGGAGATTATCAAAAATTTTCGATGAATTGAAAATACATCGATTCATGGTAAATGACTAATTATATTCATTTAATTACGTTCAATTAATTTCTGTCTATTAACTGTTCTAAAGTAATCGATCAGTACAATTATTTATAACTTTTCTTAAAAAATAATTTTATTAAAACTATTGATTTATTGCAAGTATTAATCTATATTTTATGTTCATTATTCACAATACCATATTACATGTTAATATATATTATGTTCATTATTCACAATACCATATTATGTCTCCAAATTACTTAGATAATTTATCCTAAAATTGTATTTTATAAATATTTATAAAACATGTAAGATGTATAGTAAAATATATTATGGACTATTATCATCTGTCCTCCTAACGACATCGCTTCATTCTTTCTCGACCCTTCCACCTCTTACGTCAAATATCTTGTTTCAAACATTTAAGACTATGACGCTCTTATTGCATAGAGCAATGACGCCACAATATCTCATTCCACTGTTCCACCACCACCACCACCACCACCACCGGCGGCAGCAGCAACAGCCCCATCATTTCGGACCCGGCCTCACCATTGTCATCACACTTCAACCGCCACAACCGCCACCCGTCGCTGCTCCCGCCCCAAGCGGCAGATTTATGAAACGCTGCTTCCCTGTCTATTAGGGCACCGCCGCCGCGCCACTCCCCGACCGCATCGGAATAAAAAGCCCCACTGCACACATCTAATGCAGAGTCCCTGCGTAAAATCAATACAGAGATTGATTTCTCCTCGTGGAAGTTAGATAAGCTAGAGGGTGAGTGCATGAGGGAAGGACTTGCCTGGAGGGAGGGAGGGAGACAGAAGTGTTGGAGGTGCGGACAGAAGTAGATAGGATGCAGAGGAAAGATGCAATTGGTCAGTGAGAATTAAGTGATTGAGTAAAGAATACAGCAGGAAGCTCAGAGAACCAAAGCTTGAAAGAGTAAATCCCAACATGACCACTTAGTATGTAATATTAAACCGACAGAGGTGGTCTAGTACCGACAATGGTGGTCTAATACCGTCAGTGGTGGTCTAGTGAAGGCGTTTTCGCTGATCGATCCCGCTGAGCGGTAGAGCGTGGGTTCAAACTCTGCTTTGTCGAACTAGGTGAGGTTTTCAGCTGGGGTTTCCCTCACCCACTCCAGACAAATGTCGATTCGGTACCATACGTTCCCCGACAACCCAACATCTTTCCTTCCCAATTCCCTTCCCCGGTTATGTGGAAGAGTAGGCCTCATGGCCTGAACCTCGCCAAAAGGCAAAACATAAATAAATCTCATTTACCATATGTCACCACCATATGTTACATTTACCACAATTACCAAGCATATGTGTCTCTATTTTAGAGGAATGCCTTGTTACTTTCCTCGATTTATCTCATAGCCTGTACTTAGTATAGAAGAACAATTTCAAGAGATGTATGTATTTCTTTTCGGTATAAACCTGGTCTCTCATATCTCGATATAACATTTTTGTGATTGCAAGTAGCGTATACGAAATGAAAGGTCAATTAACTTGTCATTTTTGGCAAAAACAAACGGTGCTGATAGGTCATTCGAGTCAATGAATTTACATTATGTTACCAAAAAACGTAGTCTACAAAACATATGCTCTACAGCACCCCAGTGGTAAACTATTTCTCAAGTTGAAAAGGAAAAGTACATTTATTTGTAAGTTCATGTGTAAGGACCTCAAATACGGAATATGTCCCGCTCAACTTTCTGATTATACTTCTTAGAAACTTTACCTGAATTGTTCTTATTATACGATCGTCATTCCATTCTAACATATCAAGGAAAAATAAATATCACAAAGAACGCAGATATTTTTGTACTGTTCTCTTTTATAATAAATGTGTGACGTGTGATAGTTTTTATATCGATTCCATGAGAAATTATAGGGAAATTTATTTGAAAATCGACTTTATCTATATGAGTCCTTATTTAAACATTAACCCATCAAAGTTCAAAATTTATTTGACGAGTTGATACATAATATTTTATTCTTTCTTTTAAGAAATCTGTACAATCAGCCACCACGTCTTTCATTCTATCGTATGAAGTTCAGAAGGGCGCTGGTGTTGTATTCATGAAACATTCCTTAACTATAGATAAATTATCTTCCTCCGACGCGCTTATGTATCCTCAGCCAACCCCACTCGTTGCCATAGCGACATCCTCATTGCTTGCTTTCAAGACGTCACGCAACAATTGGTCCTCTATCCTCAAATTTTCCCCTCAGCTATTTCTCTCTCCTTCACCTAAAAATTACCTTCTCTTTCCACACTTTCTTCTTCAACATTAGTACTTTTTTCTATTTACTTTTTCTTTTTTCCGTCTCCTGTCTCATTTTTCTTATAATTTCTGGTACTCTTCATTTGACATCGTTTGTCTTACTTTCCTTCCTCCCTCCCTTCCAAGTCTCGAGTTCTGTAACATCTCATCTTTATTTGTTTTCTATCTTCCTGCGCCGGAGAAAATCTTCGCCGCCTTTTGGTTCTTAATTAAGCTTCAATCTGTTCTTGGACTTTCATTCTTCTGCTTCGCTCCAACCTTTCCCCTTGTAACTCCTCCTCCACCTATTCTCTCCCATCGATCGTCTTTTCCCCTGCTTGCGTTTTCCTATCCTTCTCGATGACATTTCGTTTTACCCACCAAGAGGTAACTCGCAGACAGGGGTGGGGAAAGTATGATGCGTGTAATGTGGCCTATGTCCCATACTATATGTTTAGATTACGTAAGATTTCTATTTTTTTTCAACATAAATACAATATAGAATTAATTTGTGCAGATTACGGCAAAAAAATTGTAAAAGAGAATTTTTTATCTCGAAGTAGAGTCGACATCCCATACTAAAATATAAAGCCGAGAATTATTCCAAAATTTCCACTGTTAGCCCTCACCAGCAACTTAGAATTCTTTTTAAGATTGTGTTTATTTTGGCAGTGGATATAATTGGAATAGCTAATTGGGATTGTGCACATGATCGCAGAATATGTACTTCATCCTTCTGATAATGTTTTTGAGTACAAGGTTCATGAGTATTCTATTGCAAGAAGAGAAACGTAAACGGCGGTAATGTAACGCGAAATTTCTCATTATTCCCAAAAACTCTACGCGAAGTTCATCATAGTACTACAATGTGTGTATGGAGCATGAAAATATCATTCTCACTGGGCGTCGCTTGCTTTTCTTCTCTTTCTATGGAGACACACGAAAAGAAGACAGCATTGCGAATTCGAACGACACAAACAGTGAGTTTTTGAAGCGTATGAGAAATTACGCAGTCTGACACCTTGGATCTTTCTGACGTTTCTCTGACTCCAGGACTCTAGTTGACGAGTGAAGTCAGTACTCACAAAGGTTTTTCAAACCCCTGCACTAGAATCTGAAAGAGAGAGCTTCTTTTGATTCCGCGTGGAGGCGTGTACAAGCGGCGCAGCTCAGCGCTTGCACGCACAATGGCGTGGTGACGTCGAAGCTTCTCCCCTCTTTTCTCCCTTTCTCTCTTCTTGTACCCCCACCCTCCCTTGTCACTCTCTCTCTCTTTCTTCTCCTCCTTGAATCCATCCCTCAGACGCGAGTGCGAAATGAGCCGTTAGAAGTGACCCGGAAATAAAAGAACCACTGCCATTCTGGAACTACGGGGAAATCATTTTAGGTTCATCACACTGTCAGAATTTGTAGCACATCCAAAACGCTGATCGGTAACTGGATTAAGTAGATTTCGCTTCTTCCATCAAGGAACAAACTACAAAAGATTTATCACGGGAGATAAATTTAGTTTTTCTATGTGTTGCGCGAGTTTCTCCATGTGTTCCTGTTCTAGTATCTTTGGAGCATCATGGATGTCTGGGGCGTATTATATCCTGCCCTCCAACCCTTTCCCACCCACCATGCTTGGATATTAACCGACGAGATATTTCCGCAGAAATGCCGATAAATTTTTCCCTCGAATTCGAAGTGATCATTGACAATAAATTTGATAATTTACGTGTCCTAATTCATAAATTGCCTCATAGGAAGAGTTGTAAATAACAGTAATATCTGTGGGTCGAAATAAGTCGGATTTCTTTTGGACTTCTGTTCGTCAGCATCACGATGTGCCTGGTTATACATTTTATACAATTAATTTTTCTTCAACTATTAATTCAATACCACTTGTTCTTTTTAAATATACTTTATTATCCGAGCAAATGGTAGACAATTGTTGAATTGAGAAGAAAAGGAAGCACGTTTTAGTTCGTTGCTGTGGGTTAAAAAATATGAGCCACTGATTCGTAGTTTTTAGTATAACAATGACATATACCACAAATTATTGTTATTGCTACCAACATTAACAGGCACAACCGCGGCAGTACAATGAATAAAAGCGGGAATAAAACCATTTGCTGTAAATGGGTGACAACTTATATTTCTGGATAATTCTGGTAACTCTCAACAAATGTATCGTTATTGGACTGTTTATTTTTAAAACTTCTTAAATTATAAGAAAAGAAAGCTATGAAAGTAATCTGAGGTGGATCAATTGGCGGGGAGGGGGGAAATTATAGCCCCCTTAATCCCCCCCGCAATTGGACCTGAACTCTCAACAGATAAAGGCATACTTTGCCACTTTAAACCATAAATAAATTTGATTACTATTTAATATTTCAATTGTTGATTATTTATTTGATGAGTTGATGTATTTAATTTGAAAGATAATATTTATAAAATATTTGTAGTAAAATCATGATTTTCAAACAGATACTTCCCAGATCTCCTCCTGGTCAGCCCCCCCCCTCCCCATTTGACTAATATCCAGATCCGCCACTGAAAATAACCAATTGAAAGAATAGCAATTATAACTCAATAATTAAACTTAGAAGACGATAAAGAGTGAAGCACAAAGTGTGGCAATATTTGCCAATAAAACTCGCAATAGCATTGACTCTACACTCACCACTCTATACTCATCATCCAACTGCACCCAGAACCTCACGAGGAACTGGAGTGCCAGACCGAAAACCGTTTTCAAAGAGATCATGCCACCGTTCGGTTCGCAATGTCAAGAAAGAGATAATGGGTCTGAATTTTTTTGAAAAGACGTTGTGAATACAATTATTTTATATCGATATGTGAACATGATAGAGGAATTTATTTCACAAAATCTTGAAGATATGCTGGCAACAAGTGGTTTCAGCAAGACGGAACCGCATTCCACACACACCTCGAAAATAAACGGAGGTTTTGAAATTATGTTCCCCAATCGGTAGATGTCCCTGAGAGGTGACATCGCAAGGCCAGTATGCTCACCACATTTAAACCTCAGAGATTTTTCTGAGGACTACTTTAAGGGAGAAGTCTTGCAACATCGCCTTCATAATCGGCGATACTCAAAGCACCGATGCCAGCAATACGCAGAAAATTTATCTCGCACCTCGGGACATGTAGGGGATAGTTACTCAACATGTCAAATTACGCTAAGAGCGGTGCATATGAAAATTAAATATCCGACATAATATTTAAAACTGTTTACAGTAAACTTCCAACATTGTGGATATTTAATGAAAAAATAACTGTGTGTGATTTTACCAAATTTATGTGATTATTCACCTTTTGAAAATAGGATAAAGATTTGCCGCAGAAAAAGGAAAATGGTGAGCCCTAAAACCCCAAGAAAAGAAAACGAAAAATATTAACGAAACGCCAACAGTATACCTACTTCTCATGAAAGACCACTAGTACAGTTAAAACCACGAATATAAATGGGAGAGAGGCGTATTGTCTCGCGAAATGATGTGTAAGGTCCGGTTTATTCTTCTTGGGAAAGAAAGCTCTTCTCTTGAATCTAATCACTGAGCTCTGAATATTCTCAATACCATCTTTACACGTTACATGTTCATTCAATAAGCTTCAATATTTTTAGATTGGCTATTCTTCAATACTTACCTTCGAAACGTATTGATAAAATGACGATACATATTGACTTTAGGGTCAGTAATATTATTTAAACAATATTTCAATTTCATGCGTCAGAGATTAGAGTAATCTACAAAATACCCAAATGAGCAATTAGTAGTTTATGATAGGACTTCTCTTAGGTAAATGGACCAAAAATTTATATATATGATGAAGCATAGTATCACGCTCACTATTTTTCCTACAAATTTTCTCTCAAGTTTTCTTTCCATGAACCTTTTTGGCCAAATGTGTATACGGAAGGATCTTTTGTGATACTTTTTCTTACTATTTTGATGTAACATAATAATTACTCGCAAATTGCAGTATCTACACAAACACCCTGTCGACAATACACAGAACCAAGCTCATTGGAACCGTGCTGACAAGAATTTGTGTCACCCTTACAAGAGTGATTCATATTCTTGATGTATTGTTAATAATATATTTTGTTTGACAATTGTGGGGACTATAGTAAGTCTCATTTATCATTTTTTTAGTAATATCGTCTGTAAACACGTCTACTGATATACTCAAATGTTTTCTTTGATAAACCATTTTTATACAATACAGTAATTTGACACATTTAAACTCATTTAATATTTTTTACAAGATATTGTAATTTGTTAAGCTTAATACTTTGCATTTTTTAACAGCGTGTGTGAATTATCACACAGGTTCAACTAGATAGATAATATTTTAATCATTACTGTATTTATTCCTATGCAAATAGATAGTAAAAGAAAATTTTAATATCACGAAAGTCGACAAAAAATTGCTATTAAGGCAAATGATGGCAGAATACATAATAACGTAAATTTCACATAATTAGTTAAATAATGATGTGTGAACATTTATAATTTTTGTCGATGTCCCTATAATAGTATTAACTGAAATGGTTTTATGATTCTTATTCAGCAATGTACAAGATTATAGTTGTGCATTTCACAACCGATAATTTAAAAAAAACAAACTTCATTGCACCTACTGATATTGCTCCGATTCTGGACCTGAAGTGGATATATAGTAATCTGAAAGGACGATGATTAAAACCTGGTTCACGTTTTATAAGATGTGAATTTGATTTGCTAGCGAAGATGCAGCCATTGACATCATTTCATTTGACGATTTCTTTCACATCATCCCACATTCTCACCGCTCTGTGGAATCCTCCCGCATTCCCGCACATGGTGGACCGGAGCCACGGCATCTGACGTCGGATTGAACGAATCTCCCGGTAATTAATTAAATTTGTTAGCGGCATTGCCTGGATCTTGGCCATTCGTTGGCTTCTCCTGAAACGCTGCCACTTTTTGTTACTCCCACGGCCGACAGAGCGCTCTGCTTGTTTGTAGCGGCGCGGCGACCGTCGACAGCTCCACCATTTATATTGTTTTCATCCTCCGAGAAAACGTTGGGTGTTTCCGTAAATAATGACATGGCACGATTATTTTCACCTTCTGTCTGTTAGATTTTTTACTGAGTCGGGATGGATGCGCATTATGTCATTAGAAGTTAATTTAAATTTTTGAAATCTTCAGCTGACCAGAGTGAGTGTTCGTCGTTTTCGTTCATTTTGATTTTGGATTTTCTGTTCACAAATGTAACATCAACACAAGAAATGTTAAAGAATCCGTAAATCTTTTAAGTATTATTTCTTTAATGTATAGTTCAAACTAGATGATATATTGATGCAAAAATTTGATCATGTACGAATTTAACAATTGGAATTATACAATAACTCTTCAAATTAAAAACAAACTTTTTCAACATATCCTATAAGTTAATATTGGCAGAAATTATTGAGTAAGTTTATACCAAGCTAACTTCATGCAAAAACAAGTTAGGCAACTCCGATACTTCCCTTTTCTTCCTACTATTGCCACCATATACATAATATTGAACGGTTAGTCAAATAAAAACATATCTATCGGAACAGAAGCGTATTAGAAAATTCTAAAACCCATTTATATTACTTAGAGAAAATATTTGTTAGTAGGTAGTGTTTAATATGTCCTTGTATGTGCTTACGCAACATCTTTTACTTTGCCACAAATATTATTAAAGCCACCACAAGTACTTCATTAGTTACCAAATTAAAGCAACTGTCACCGCAACCACATGACTACAGTCTTATTTGTTGTTGAAATGACACCGAAATCTCTCTCTCTCTTATGATCATTTCCACCACATGTGCGACACCAAACCTATGTTCTTATCTACATTTTGCGTTGTTGCCAAGGCTTGAACCTCGTCACAAACGCATTTCGACTTTTATGACAGCAAAGGTTGGCATCAGTGATTGCACGAAACGGTCTCCTCTTATCGCATTCAATTGTTTTCCGAAAAGGCCAAATGGTGCCTGGATCATTAAATTGATTATTGATGGATCATGGTCACGACTCTCTTCGCTGTAAGATTCTACTGCGACAGGTGTATTTCGTACCGAATGTAATCACGATTACACCGTTCTTAGGGAATAAGACTACAGATGGATATAAACGTTTCGTTGCTATACTTTAAATCCTGTTGGTATAAATAATTAGTTTACAATAATTTTTTAAAATTTATTTATTTCATGTAGCTTTTTAATTATCTTAAATAAATAAATTTTAGCATCGGTCAACAGCGAGCTCTGCAAGTTTATAATCATGAAGAGTTTCATTTTATAAAGGTGTCTGCAATCAACAGGCGGTTTTGTTTAGGAATTTCAACGTACTTCCTGACTTCCTCTGTCCTTCAAAGAAGGCAAAGGGATGGTCTTCGCACTTTCCGCTCCGACGGGTGTGGGAAAATTTCGTGGCCGCAGTGCCCTTTTCTGCAAAGCACTTACCCGTGTTTCGTACCAGATGGCGCAGTGACTAAGATCAGAAATTGCCAACATTTGGTGTACCTTTTCGTGCGGTACCGTTGTCGGAAGCACTCGATGATGAGGAAAAAAGTATTTTCCTTGTGCATTGGGAAAATAACAGTGTCCTTCGAAATGATGCCAGATTTTTCTTGTCCTGAAAATCCTGACTGACTGTTTTTACCGTTGTTTCTAAAAACGTCCACCACATATAAGTGGTGTGTGTATATATATATATATATATATATATATATATATATTCATTGTAAGTCTATTTACATTCTTTGTTTTTGAACTAGTATGGCTGGAAAGTTTACAAATTACCCGATGTCGTCATTGTACAAAATCTTTAAAAAATGAATTATATTTTTTTAGCACGTTACCACCCACTTTTTTATATTACATGTTCGGTCTGTTGATACTATTTTTACCTCTGTTATAAAAATATTACTTAATTTTTCACAATATAGAATTTTCGATTGTCTTTTTATTATCAGTAAACAACTCCTTCACTGTACTATATGTCTTAATTATAGACAATCATTACAACTACAGAATTATTGTTTCACAATTCTTCCTTTATTACAATTGGTTAAAGGTTGCCAACGTTTCGAGGTGAATTGACCTCTTCGTCATGGCTTGGATTGTATGAAGATAAACAGTTACATATCTCTTTAAAATCACATTATTCACATTAAAACCAGTTACATTTCTGTTACATTTCACATTAAAATTTAAAATATTCTGGAAGGTTGAACTGTCATTCTGTAGTTGTAATGATTGTCTATAATTAAGACATATAGTACAGTGAAGGAGTTGTTTAATTAATTTTTGTCAGTAGTTCTTGTCTCAGTACGATATCTTTGGTTAATTTATTTTTCAATAATAGTTGTGTTTAATTATTTCTCAAGTAAATATCCAATCAGTGTATTTTCGTTTTTCTAATATTTTGAATGTTGTACTCGGCATGGTCTATAATTTTCTTCTGGTTTTTTGCATATCCACTTACAATATAAAGGTGTGTCCCAAGTTGTGTTCCATATCTCTTCAATTTTCACATTTGCGTGAGCGATTTGTGAGTAAATCTCAATTTAAATGTTACAAATGAACACAGCCATGAAAGTAGTATAAAGCAGATGATGCGAGTAATTCGGTTGCGACAACTAGTGTTGTTCGTTACCCAGATCATGAGCGTCTTCAGAGAAAATCTAGTGAACATGACAAATTCGCCATGGATTTCCTCGATTGAAATTCTATTGAAACCATAATGATTAAAAAAGTTATTTACAAGACCTATTCATTTTTAACTTGAAAGTGTTAGTACTTGGTATCGACAAAATAATTGTCTTTGTTTGTGTCCAATAGTAAAAAAGCATTGAATGAGTTTTTAAATGATTAATGCGACTGAGCAAGTAATTTTTATCAAAGAATAATCTATTCTTTCTCAAGTAATGGTCTTTTTTAATTAGTCAATTCTAAGAGACCTTCTTACATTTAAGAGAGCGGAGGCTTCCGAAGTCTGTGTCCAGGACGTCCAAGAATAATAGCGAATGGTAAAAGTAGAACAAAATTTCTTTTTCATATATTATTGTTGTATTTGTAAATGGGAAATGTAGCGTGCTATTGAAGCTTATCTACATGCAGCGATAGGAGGTAGGAGTTGGGTGGTAGCCTATTGTAAGTAGATGGACCGCGTAGTTGGGTTTACCAACAACTTGGCCCACGAGGAAGGTTTAGTAGAGGTAGTCAGTAATAGTAAGAGCTATTGATAAAACCTAACTGCCATCTGAAAAGTTATTAAATTTGGGAGAACTGCCAACTTACTCAATTGATTCCCCCTATATCGTATACTACTCGAGTTAGTGATATTTTCATCTTATACGTTGTATTCACTACCACCAAGCTTGAAAAAACTTTAGGAGAACCTGTCCTTAAAATACTCTTTTTTTATCGTTTGTAGAGTAACACAAAATTAACATTCCTATTTATAAAATACATTGAGTAAACTATCCAAAACATCTTAATTTATTAATCTACTCTCAATTAAATTCATTTCACGGTTCTTTCTTTGTTGTTTCCATAGCGTTGGTACACTCGAAGGTATGTGTAAGTGCTACCAAACGATGATTTTAATATCAAACGACAATCTGAGGCAATCCAAGTCTTAACGAGTGTCGGGGTTTTTGTTCTAAAATATTGGTGGTGGCAGCACTGAAACCACTCGAGTCAGACATCTTTGTTTTTTTAGTGCCCAAACTCTCGATAACTTGAGTATACTAGAAGGAGATGGATAGAGGGAAGAGGGTTCGCTTTACTGTAGTCTTAGCTATATGAACTGGGATATTAATGGGAAAAGCTAGAATATTTTTCTGACCCCACCGGGAAATGAACCCCGGATGACATGGTGATGAGCTAGAACGCAACGGAGAGGCTTCTTCTTCATATCGCGACGTGACGATTTTCAGATATCTCAGATACATCATCATACATAGCTTTAATCCACAAATCGCGCCTTTTCAGAAACAGTTGCCTAAAATTATGTTGTATACTGGAAACAATTCAGTTTCATTTCAATCCATGTTTGAATTTATTCGAATTTATGGCGAGTTTATGGTGACCCCTCTCCGCAGTACGGTGATGAAATGTATCTTTAGTATACAGCAATGTATTTCTTTTCATCAATTCGAAATATTATCCCCGTCTTTTTGTTCCGTCATATCTTGAAGAAATAAGTAAATTTATTGTCAAAAAAGCAGTTACAAACTGCGCATGACCAAGTGGAGGACAATATACTCTCCGGAAGCAAACAAGGGACCATCCCATCAATTCCAGTGAAGAGGCTTAAAGTTGAGGCAAATTTATCATTTCAGTGCACTCCTTAGATAAGAATAAAAAGTTAGCCACGTATTATATCAACAGATTAATAACAAATTTGAATTTATGGAACCAAAAAAATAAATACAAAATGTTCACAAGTACTTAAAATTTTCGAACTATAGATTACTCGGAATATATTGCATATAAATCGTAACTCTTAAACTAACTCTAAATTCGATTTTATTACAATCGACAACTTCCCCTGTGCAAGATACTCCATATTGTGACTTTTACGTTGCCACTGTTGTTGTCTCAAGAGCAGGTTATCTATTACAAGTGCACCTTAAGAAGAAGGAAAAAGGCGGGAACCGCGTCAATTAGCGACCGGAAATGCTTCCGTGTTTTCCTCTGCGATGGCGCAGTAAGATAGCGCTTGCTCGGCTAGTTTGGGATACCACCCCCGCCAGGTTTCTTTGCATCAACTCAATCATAGTGTTGCTATACGTTGTATTTTCCTGTATATTACATACTTCCCAGAAATAGATGCGCTGATACGATGTTGTGTAATTGTTTACTTTTACTTTTTACATTCATCACTTAAATCTATTTTTGTTATATATATATCATATTACTTCTAGGTAGACTCCATACAATAATTATTGTGGAAGTTTTACGGATCACGTTCAGATAAATCTAATGTGTACTCGATTCATCTAATGATATATTACATCTTATGATATATGATTATTCAATAAAATAGGTTTTTACTTGGTAATTGTGGAGCGTTAGCAACATTATCAAAAAATGATCAATTAAAAGACGTTTCTATGTTGCTCATTGTTTTATTGTTAGATAGCTTTTTCGGCTGCATAGCAGCAGCCATCGTCAGTAACGTACACTGAAAAATATATATGTACATGAAGAAAATAATAAAAACATAACTTCACCCTAACATAACCTTCACCACAGAAATTGAAAACGACAATAGAACACTCAATTTCCTAGACCTCTCTATTTCTTTAGTAAACAATCGTCACCAGTTTGACATATTCAGGAAAGACACATTTTCAGACACAACCATTCACAATTCCTCACTACACCCTCCTTCGCACTCATGCTGCTTTCCACTCCATGGTCCATCGACTGTTCACCATTCCAAACAATAATATTCAAATCAGATATGCAATCCCTTTCATAGGCCCTCTCTCACTTAAAATCGCTAATTCATTAAAACATTACAACATTCACACTACCTTCTTCTCTCCACAAACACTCAACTCAACCTTATTATACACTAAGGAACCCGCCACCCATCTCCTCCGAAGTGGGGTGTATGCTCTCACATGCAGTGATTGTCCCTCCGTGTATGTGGGGCAGTCTGGACGAACATTCAAACAAAGGGTACAAGAACACATAAATGCATGGAAAAATAACACTGAAGTCTCACACTTCGCCAACCGCCTAGTAGAAAACACGCACACATTCAACATTGAGAAGGATTTTTATATTTAAGAAGTATAAAATAGATTTCGGCCCCGGATCAAATTAGAAATTTTACATATCCATTCTAAAAAACGACAACTTTTCCCTATTAAATGAACACATCCCTGAACTTAATTCCCCTCTCATGAAACTAACCTTCAAATTCCTTCCCTCTCACCCCCAACTCTCCAGGACACTGCACCCTACTCCCAACAGTTAAAACCCTGAGAAATTCTTTCCGTCTTCTGCCGCCAGTTCCTGGAAAACTCCGA
>NNCF01126869.1:582772-647493 GCA_002313205.1 Laupala kohalensis | reverse complement strand
GCTTTTATTCATTTTTCATTGTTCCTTTCTTTTCTTTATTTCAACAAAAAAAACACTTCTTTCGATACTGTTTTACTCAATTATTGTATACTTTCATGTTATGTTTTTACTATTGTCATTTTCATGTATATATATTTCAGTGTACGTTACTGACGATGGCTGCTATGCAGCCGAAAAATACAATAAAACAATGAACAACATACAAACGTCTTTTAATTTATTTTTCTATCAATAAAATAGGTGTTGCATTATGTTTGCCGTTGTTTTTAAATTTCTTTCTGTCCTAAATCAGTTAATTCATAGATGTGTAAGTGTGTCCTTCAAGAAATTTTTTTTTGTAGGAACTGTGCACCAGTTTTTTTTTAATATTCCTGAGACTAACCATCAATGAGAGTTAAGAACGTTCATTAATTACAGAATTCTTCATTGGGTATAGGAGTGGAGGATTGACTTGGACTAAACATGATGTATTGAAGAATTTCTCTTGATTTGCAAGGTAAAGCAGTTGAAGCATTGGTCCAGCAGCTGCGTATCTTTTATATGCCTAATGGGAAATAAATAACTTTGAACCATTTGTATGACCGAAAAGAATGTTAGTTAGTGACAAATGAAAAATCAGCCTGTCCAATCACAGCCAATGGTTGCGGTCATATTCATGTTTCTTCAATGATGAGAATGCAAAGAACTACCAAACAATTTTCTGGAAATTCGAATAAATACTTTTCAACGAACGTTGACTGTTTTTTCTCTCTTGGCGCAGAGATATTTAACTCCAGAGCTTCGAAATTCGGCTTTCTAAGGTGGGTCCAAGAGCACCATCGAAATTCGATTTAGATTTTTCTCTTTTATATTTTTGCAACGCTGAGAGTCTTAAGGTAGTAAGTATTGCATTCATAATAGTTTATGATAAATATATCTCAAATAATATGATCATAATATAAAAGATATCGTTCAATAACGTACATAATTTCGTCTTAGATTTCTTAAAACCATCAATCAATTTACTGACATAAAGTAGCTAAAAAACTGCTATGACGTGTGGACAACTTCATCAACAAGTGTTATTACTCACGATGGCTGCACTCCGATACCGAAATCAATACTTTTTTCTGAAAAGTAGGTAAAAAGAAAATTGTTTCAACCGTAAAAAATGGTGAGGTTTTTATTTAATTTTGTTAAAAAATAAGCGATACCCTTGTAGATTTGTATTTTCCACCAGAGGAAGTCTCCTATCAAAAATTTATTAACACATATGAATTTCACAAATAATTTCCAGAGATAAATATACTTAAGGTAAGTGTATTTTTCTTTATTCAAGAGTAGTTTGCATCTGCGAGTCGATGAAAGAAGGAAAATAGTTCTGTAAAATCACGGATCGCGTCGCAAGGGTTGAACATTAGGACGAGTACTTATTTTTAGTCAAGGATACGATGAAATTGAAGAATCAGACCATAAAAGGAGCCCACTTGTAAAATTTCCCGTTTACGTAATTTTGGAGTTTTCGATTGGGTCGCTTGATCGTATACATTAGAATTGAAGGGTTGAACTGCTATATTGAAGACCTCAAAAAATATCACTGCGAGACCTTGGAGTGATTGAAAATAGGTTAATGACGAATTAAGTATTACTTAGATAGGTATAAAAAAAGAATTAGCTTTCTCAGACTTTTAATTCTTTCTTTCCTGCTATGTTGAAAAACAAAATTCAATATATAGCCAAAATAGTGTTTTCGTAGCCATTAATCTATTTCTCCAATGAATTTGATCCCTGTCAGCTCCAGAGATGGGTGCAAGAGAAGTGAAATGAATTGTGTTTATTTTTACTGCGTTATCGATTAACCAACATCAATTTAGGTAAGCCCATCAGGCGTGTTTTCTAATTCGACAATCACGAGTATTTTTAAGGGATCACTCTGCTTATTGCTATCGTAACTCACGGCCGTTTGGTCGTAAATACATGGAGTAATTATTCTGGGACTCAGGAAAACACTGCGGGAATTAACGTTTCCAAAGGGAAAACGAAGAACTACAAGTCGGCGCGTACGCCCGACTTAACACGCGGGTAAATACGAGCTCAAGAAAAGAAAACCGTATTTATGGGCTGCAGATGGTGTTAAGAGCGAGCAGTCGGAGAGGCGGTGGAGTTTGCTAGGGTATGCTAGGTGTTGTGTGGGTGAGATGAAGAGTCCTGGCTGGGGATGATTCCTGCGTGGATATCGAGGGTAGGGTTTCTTTCATTTTATTTTTGTCTCGAGAGGATTTGATGGTTAAAACTACGCTTCCCAACAACGTTCATAAGGACCCCAAGGAATCTTTGTAACCAACATCCTTGGAAAATTAAAATTAATTTGGGGGTGCGTAAAGAACAATGGGTAGCGGAGAGTGAATAAAAAGCAAAGTAATTGTGACTCATTTTTATAATAATGAAAGAATAAATTAACAATTAAAATTGTTAGGTGGTCACGTTTCAAAACTTTGTTTAATAATAATAGTTGGCAGTATATTGAATGGTGTATATAGACCAATAAATGGTTGGTGTATCAGTTTGTTAAAACTTTGTTTCTTAGTCAGAAAAAGCTTTAAACTTGAAAATGTGTTTGAACACACATGAATTTCTGTGACAATTATGAACGTACTTCTACGTCTCATAGTTTGTCTCACTCTCTGCAGAGAAGGGAAGAGGGAAGGTGATACACAACCATTACGATCGATCATGTATTTTTAGAAATAAATAAAATAAATTTAGCTATTAAATCAAAAATCAAATTTTGCAAATCAGCTAAACTGCGTTTCCGTGGCTACTTTACTCTCCAAAAGAAAGCAATCCCATAAATTTCGAAACGTCAAAAGGAAATAGGGGAAAACCTGAGTCGCGATGGGATTACAGTGATAACATTCACAACAGTGCCAATATCTACATTGAATACTGCTATTCTTATCTATGACCAGTTTATTAACATGTAAGCATTATTAAGAGGCGTGAAAAAAATTTATACTTTTCAACGAATATTTCAAGTTCGGTGACAATTGTTAGATAACGTACAGTGAATTCACCAATAACGTACAGTATTGACCAATTCACATTAATATTCTCTATTACTTTGAATACAAACAAATGAAATTGAACTTCAATAAAACAAATATAAACTTACATGTCTATTAATGAAATCAATTAATTCCTTAATATTGTGGTAGCGTCTTCACTTCCACGATCCCGCTGAGCGTTAGAGCGTTGGTTCAAACCCTGCTCGGTCGAACTAGGTGAGGTTTTCAGCTCCTCACCCACTCCAGACAAATGTCGGTTCGGTACTGTAAGTTCCCTGGCAACCCAACATCTCTCCTTCCCAATTCCCTTACCTAAGTCCAACGGTTAGGTGGAAGAGCAGGTCTCATAGCCTGAACCTCGGCAAAAGGCATTAAATAAATAATATTGTAGATGCAATGATGCAGGTGGAAGCTTTTGTATGTAGATTTGGAGAGATTCCTTCAGTATCACAACAACTCGAATTGCAATATCGAGGTAAACACAGGAAGAAAGAGAGTGAACCTAGCGCAGACACATGTGGATAGCAAAAGAACGGGAGGGCAGACGGGAGTGAACGTGTGGTGGCTCAGGGAGGTGTTGAGTGATGAGCGCGTCACCAGGGATGAATGCGTTTGAGGGGAGACAAACATAGAGGCTATGCTAAATATATTTAAACGAGATTTCAGTATTTTAACGCTCCCTTCGTATGTTTCGGCTAACAAGTTCCTATAGGAATAGAATGAATCGGTCTTCCTTAGCAGTTCTATATATGAAATATCTTCTTTGTTGTTTGGTTTGATAAAGTAATAGAAAATGATATCTGTCCCAGTGTCTGTCCCTTTATATATTCGCCCCTTATTCCAATTATATCCCCTTATTCCAGTCCAGTATAAAAAACACCGCAATTTCCAGAAAAATTCAGTGAATCAAAAGTGAATTCAGTGAACTTAAGGCATTAGCCAGAAATTTACAAATATTTTACAAAAACCACTCATAGATCAATGTTTATCATATTGTGCGTTTACGATTACAAGTAACAATATTTGATACAAATTAAATGACACGTTATAGCATTCTTGTATAAATTACTTTTGTATTATTGTCAATGTATACATTTCGTCAAAATCCCGTATTTCTGATAATCGTTTTGAATGATGTAATGAATTCTGAAATTAGAAGTATTCTATAACTATATTGTAAAAACAACCAATCAATTAACGTACGTAGATGTAATACACTTAATCTCTTATTTAATATTTTCAAAGGATTGCTTTATTTCTTGTAACATCAATTTTAATTCCTCAAGGCTAAAAAAATCGCTCAATCGTCAGTGAGTAATTTTTTACGGGACGAAGGGAAGAGAGTTCACCGGGAACACAAGGGAAGTATCTGTTTGTCAAATGATTCCGTACGAGGGGGAGATGTTTTGAAGGGAAAAGATATGGTCACACATGGCTGTGAACTTTAGTGGCAGCGGAAACTAACTACCTTGCCCTTCACAACATTTTTCACCCACAGAATATGATTTTTTTTTCTTTTTACCCCAATTATTCGCCACTCTCTTTTTCTGTTGACACTAGAATAATGTGAACTTCATCTCATCAAATGTACTTGTACTGGGATTGGATCTCGAGAGGATCCTTCGGTTTTGTAAAAGTTAGAGTCCACTCAGCTCGGTACATGGAGTACGAATTATTTGTTTCATTTTTATGGGAGTTTATGTGGATTTTATTCTTCATTAACAGAAGTATCGCGGTTCGAATGGCGTTGCTGCCCAAACCCGAAGTACATGGTTGAATGAGAACTTCCAAATCGTGGCGAAAGCAAACACTCCCGCAGAAATGTTTGGATGAATTAAGGGAACGCACATAAATGTCACTGAACCAAATTTTGTCCCCTCATTTTCCGAGAAGCAATACATACGTTTCTTAACTGTGGGATAGTGTTGCGTACGAAGTGGGGGAGGTAAGAGGTATCGTTACAGATGCCTTATTAAGGGGAAGAGTGTTGTTAAAAATGGTAACTTTTGCGTTACGCATTCAATTGACGACCCCAAAGACGAGCACGAAAACTCCATTAAAATTGATTCTAATCTCCCTTCTCTGGTGAATCAGTCGTTTAAAACCTTTCAGAGAAGGTCTGGAAGAGGTTTTGATGGTTGAGGTGTATATAAAAATAGTGTAGGCACTGAGAGTTGGGCTCATATCATCGAGGTAGAAACTAAGCATTGTCTTCGTAAATTCACTCCAACGTCATGGACTCATTGCTCTTTATTTTCATTTCTCAGTCCTTCTTACAAACTATCCTGACTCCACACTTGGTTTCCGTCGTGATTTATCATTGATCACATTACCTTTCATCACTTCTTACAATCGTTTAAAAATGAATTAGTGATCACGTCAAGAGAAGACTTGTTGAGCGTACGATTGAGAGACACCACTAGTCAGCATCTATTTTCTTCTTGTCTCAATCAGTACAATTATAATTCGATTGCGTATAGAGTACATCTAGCATTTCAATAATGTAGGTTACATATTCTCCTCACAATTATGAGATGAAATCATGGCGGATAATTGATCTGATCATTATTGTATTTCTTTATTTATTCTATTACTTGAGCTCCCAAATCTAACACTAGCTTTTAAACTGTCATCTATTGGTATATTTTTTTAGTAATTTTTCAAGGTTATATTATTTAATGGATGACTTTCAAATTATTTTTATTATGTTTTCCAGTTCACTTAACACAATTATAAATATACATATCTCGCTTTAATCTATTATTCTCATATTATTGTGTATATAATTATTGTATCGAATAATGCAGATAGGTGAAGAGACTGAAAAATTCTTATATTACAAAGAACCGTTACCTCGCTGTATCCAATGCTTTGAGAAAAGCAGAATATTCTGCTGTACATATCCCAAGATATTCTGCATTCACATGCTCTTTTCCGTGGTTCTTTGAATTGTGTTTGCTAGTCGTCTACAGATAATATTTTCGCAGAAAACATCAAGATCAACGATGGAATATCTGCTATGAGAACCAAGAACAAAGAATTCACCAGAAATATGACGAGTCATGTGAAAGCATTGATAACAGTAAACACATTTTGATCTCGGGGTTATCGAGGGCTTCAGTGGTGCACCAATAAATCATTTACTAATTGCTCGCAATTTTCTACTTGGATCTCTATCACATGACAACCTCAGTCTATATTTAAAAAATCTCCAGAGCCAATAAACAAAGAAGGAGTTTTGTATGATAATAATTTCAATATCACGCAGCTGATTTTGACACTTCCAGTATGTGAAAACCCCCACATGTTCTCCCGCACTAAAATGTGAGTTTTGTAATAAATAGGTAAAATAACACTTTATTATTTTGCTTCCTCTAATATGTTAAGTAGTTTATTTGTTTACATATTTGCGAACACATCCTGATCTCTGTAAGACGCCGTCGACATCTCTCAATACATTGCCTTTATGGAAAAAATTTTCAAACATTCAAACATTTTGCTAACTAATATTTACAAAGAGTGAGAAAATATTAACCGAAGCCTAATTCAAGTAATACATAGTACACGGAGAAAACTAAATCATTAATCTCCTTATGATTTTGGAATTGCTTTTTGTTTGCAGTTAGAATACTTTCCTTTTATGACACTACCTTTACTTACAATACTTTTCTTTTATATGACTTACATTTAGAATACAACCTTCTCTCTGCTTCTCACGAATTTGTTGTTTGTATGTAATACGGTTTACCCTTCATTAAAGTTTAGCACAAATCAAAATAACGTTTATATAAAAAATAGTTGAGGATATCATAATTAACTCCACAAATATATATAATAAATAGAAGAAAAATCATATTTTCCCTTAAACAACCCTTTAAAACTGGCTTTTCGAAAAAAAATAGCGACCGTCTACAATAAAAAACGCCCTGTGAAAATTTCAGTTTCCTATATCTCGAACAGCTTTTTCCCTTCGTTAATGAATGAGAATCTCAGTGACGTGTCTTATACATGGAGGTTTTTAATAATTTAAATATTCCAGTATTTAATGAAAAATTGATTGATATTATCCCTGAAGGAATTCGTGGAGTACATTTCCACCCCAACTGTCACTTCTTGATTAATAATCCCGCAACGTCGCCGTTCAGCTTCTATAATATAATCTTACCTGACTGTGCTTTCGTATGCGCGCCAAGCAATAATTTTTTCCATACTTACGTATCCGTCGTGATCGAAATCTACCCTACGAAGTTATGTATATATTTCCTTTTCTTTTTCAATATGAACTGTTTCCATTTTTTTAGACAAAATGGAACGTTGTTTACAGGACAGTCATGCTAGTAAGAGTTAGTCAATCATGCTGTTTATGAGTAGTTGCTAGATAAATATAAGATAATTGAAAATAAGCGCAGTGATATAGTAAAAGATAAGTATGTATCTTTAATTAATTCAATGGTATATTAAACACGTGTTGAACCAAATACCTCTTATTATTTTTCTAGCTCGTCATGTCAATTTTTTTCTTTATAATTTACTTAATTTCAAAATAATTTTTTATTATAAAAGTAGATTTTCTTTGGTTTTGAATTCCTGACGGTAGTTTCTAGAGTTGAGGTATTTGTTCAATTTTAGAGGAAGTATAATATTCAAGGAATCAGCGTGACTCAGCGAGGAGAGTACTGAGTTGCTGGCTGGATGACCTGGGTTTGACCTCCGGCGGGGTGGCTATATCTAATGACACCTCAACATCCAGACTGACTCCCAGGCCTACTCAGCCTGTTGTGTAATTAGTACGTGGGGTCAAACCGGCCAGAAAGAGATGATGGCCACATCTCCTCATCCTAGTGCTAAGGCCTTGTAATTGTGGATCTGTACCTTCCGTTAACCCCTTGGACACCTCCGGGACCTGTTGTGGGACAGTTTGACTTTTTAATTATTTTTCAAACATTCATATTTTAAAACGGAACTTTTATTACGTGTTCGAAAATAACGAGAAACCAGCCAAAGTAATTAATTTTTGGACGGTTTTTTATGGGGTCGATAACTACCTCACCAAATCAGTAACGATAGTCTAAATAGCGAATGTAATCGAGGGTTAATGAAATAGTGTTCAATTTTCCACAAAGTACACTTTTGAAAACAGAAGGAACTTGAAGGAGAGCACCTATGGAGAAACCTTGAAGGACAAGGCAATGGGGTAAAGACCGAAACGACGAGGTGACACAGACGGGAAGACAGTGCGATGTCGGGTGGGTGGAATGAGGGTACGTCTGGGGCTAAGCGAGAGACTAAGCGCGGAGCAGCAAACGAGGGCGAAGGACACAAAAAACCTTCCTGCGTCGTCGACGTGTGATGGAGAAAGAGTGGTGAGGGTTGACGGTGAGGGTGGGTTCCGAGAATAGGCCCCGACGACGCTACTTCCCGCCTCTGATGGATTCCTTCGGCGAAGAAGCTACATCGAGACTCAACGAAGACATCGAGCGACTGCTTAGGAGACTACGGTGGGTGGATTGAATTTAGTTGGGGCATTTTTTTTCTCCTTGGAACCCTCTCTTCATGTTCTCACTAATTCAGTTCTTTTCTTCGGATGCAGATATTCACATTTATTCTTTTTTTTTCATTATAGCGTTCCAAAATATTAAACAATTTTTAAGACATAATGAGGTTCATATGATATGTTTAAGTAATTAATCTCCAATAGACAACCATTAATAATTTCGAAAGTTTCGTATTTACTCCGGAATTATTTGATGAATCGTTTCAAAAATGTCTTCAAGCAACGTTCTTTTAATTGAACTGTAAAAATGTGTGAATGTTTTTTGGTTCTTAATTAGTTGGGAAGTTAATTCGAATCATCTCTCGGAGAATATTTTTGTAAAATAAACTTGTATTTTTAAAAAAATTTATGAATTTCCAGTAATCTTGATATTGTTTTAAACTTCGTGTGTTTAAACTCCTACAAAACTGACATGATTGTAGGGTGTTTGGATTATCGAGATAATAACGTATTTTTGAAACAAAGTGGAAACGTGATTTTTAGTTAATTATTACAATATGTTAGAAACAGTACCAATGTATCACCAGGTATATCGTCATGATGAAAAAGCTGACATTTAAAAAGTATTCGAAATTTACCTGCTTAGTCTTCTGAGTGATAGAAACTCATTGACGTTCATGTCGATGAATTTGGAGATACCTTATTCGATAAAAATATAAATTACTTAACCTTATTTTCATTGATGAAAAATTCAAAATTCAACAAAATCAATTTTTCTCATGTGTGAGCTTCAATTCTGACGCAAATTCCGAAATGATAGCAGTATACTTAAGTTAGTCAATATTTGAGATAAAAACTCGATATAAAAACTCAACTGGTATTACTTGTTACTCGGCAGTTCGCAATGTAAGGAATTGAAAGTTTGGAATCCGTAAAATACGATTGGTAGATCGCTTTTTTATCCGAATTATATCTTTTTTATGAGTCTCATTTAAATCGTATGGGCAATTTTGGGAAAAATTCTTGATACGTGCGTGCGCACATACAACTATTCCTGTTTTAATTGTAAAGTATTCCTATCTGCTTTATAATTTAACAGTTTTAATAGTGCTTAAAATTTTTTTATCAAATCATTCGTTTGCATTCTCCCAATGGATCGCTTTCATATCCACCTCACACCCATTTCAGACATGAGCTGTATGTCTCCTAAAAAATATGTTGACATATGCTATAAAGAGAAAATGGTGGAAGTAATCTAATCCAATAATTCGAATTAAGATAAGAAAATATTATTTAATGATAGTTCTCGATGAATGGTGAAGAATAGAAAAGGAATAGTTGAAAATAACAGTTGTTTTATTGAGATAATCTTTCATCGTTTTTATGATCACAATTACGGCTATCAGAGTTGAACATTATATTCTTCACAACTTCTTACAAATAAAGAAGTAGATTGGTTTACTCTTAGAATTTTTAATATTTTTCAAATTTTATATAACCAAGGATTTAAAAAATTCTCGTACTACCAAACCGAAATTTCGTAGTGTTTCATAAGTGTTGGATTGTATAACTCCGTCGTGTAGTTCTGTTGCTCTTAATCAGGGGTCGGTGATCTTTTCACACTCGCCGACCTCGTTGGCAAATCTTAAATACCTCGCGGGTCGCATAGATATAATATTATTAATGCACATATATTGTGATATTGGTGAATAGAATGTAAAATATATTTTTAATGACATTAATCCCTATAAAAGCGGATGGGGTTTTTCACGTATAAATATTAAATGAAGAAACGCGTTAAGGTTGTTTACTCAATTTTATTCAAGAGTATAAATACGAGCACGGAACATACATAGTTGAGACAACTTCCCGAGGATGGGTTCCTTTTTTATTTCAATTCAATATATCTATATTAGTTTTTTTTCTTCATATATATATATATATAATATATATATATATCATATTTTCAGTGAAAGTTGTCCCTGCAGGCCTCAGGATACCGACCTCTGATCTACATGAGTAAATAAATCGTATTGCAACTGGTTACGTCTTAGCGGTACGAGATGATTCGGGATTTCGTCAGACTGTTTGCCTTACAAGGAAGAAATACATCCTCTCGTCGATAACTATTACTATATTCACAACTGTCTACGAGGTGTTTCTCGCTAATTTGTTGCATTACGGTTGTGATATTACGGGTTAGAGTATCTCCTACGTGTATGATTTGATTTCCTGTTATTTACTGAGTCGTGCATTACAAGTATACATTCTCCCAGACTGCAGGGTCTAATAACAGGTGTTATCATGGCGTCAGCGTGAAAGGCAGCAAAACCAAAACTATCCACAAAAGTCTGTTTATACTTCCGCAAATTTACTGGGTACGTGACCCAGAATACTATTACAGATCGGACGTTCTATGTTGATTTGTGAGCACTTTCAGAATAACTTCTTTGCAAACAATCTGCAAATTTAACGTTGTGTTTCGAAGATATTCAATATATTTAGAAGCATTAATACCTTCACTAAAACACTAGTCACTTTGGACATTCAATATAGTGACATTCCTTGCATAACGGTGTATGATGACGAGTATGCTCGTTACACAGTGAAATGTGTAAAAACATAATATTTTAACATTCTACCTATGTTTAAATTATTAGACTTTAATATCAAGTTAGGAATACTAATACGTCCTTAATGGGTATTGTAATCTTTAAATTGTAAGATTGAATCTAGAAAATATTTTCTCTTTATAATTTTTTAAATATTATTTATCATATGTAAGAAAGAATTACCGTGTTACGAATGAAAATATCCTAGATTAATTTGTTAACTTACATTTGAATGCAGTGCCGCGTAAAAATATTCTAAGTAACCCTGAAGGTAAAAAAATTTCAATTCAGAAGTAAATTCCTGTTACTATTAAGAATTATGACGATTGTTCCAAAAGGGACCCGCACTTGCTTTTGTTTTAGCGAGGAAATGGTTACCAATCCATTGAATATTTCAACGTTCCAAATAACCAGTTTGAGCCGAGCTCCGAAAAGAAGAGACCGAGACCTCCATGCGACCTCTGTTGCTCTCGTTTGTCTGGAGGTACGCGGGCCATGTGTCAGTTGTTGCAGCCTCCTCCTCCAAAGCGAAAACCAGTCCTCGGGGTGGAGGCGGGGATTGAAAAAAAGAGGGGGAGGGGAAGTGTTGAACACCGCCAAGTATGAAGCTCAGGTAACACGACGACACTGCGAGTCAACTTAGCCACATATACTGGGTTCGAATTAAAGCGGGCATTATTTATTTATTTACATTAGTTTGTTTTGTGTCGTGTTCCCATCTAAAGACATTACTCTACGACCACATCTGTATTACAAAAAGGTAAAAGAACCAGTAATCTTCTTTATCTGTTTCTTTTCCGGTCTTGTACATTTCTCTTTTTTTTTTTGTATTTACATCTCTGCTTCATAATTTCTTTTTCGTTCCTAATATTACTCACTCCTGTTTCCACCCGTAGGTTAATCACCCTTGAACAGGGTTTCTAGGACGTGTTTATTTATCTAAATCTTCAATCCATTGCGAATCTCTCTTATACTGATAATATATTTCCTTGAAAATCTCGTACTTCTTTTTCGTTTGTATCATTCGTTGACCTATTTTACACACAGTGTCCTCTGTCCGCATTAATCTTAAATATCGCGCCCCTTCCGGTCCGTGAAATTGGCAGTTCCAAAAGACATGATCTTGTGTCTCCTCACCTATGCCGCAATCAACTATCCCATCCTGTATTACCCCAAATCTTCTTAAATAACTTTGAATGTCGTCGTGTCCTGTGAGAAATTCTACTTCTGCTGGTCCTGGTTGAAACCACCGTCTGCTCTTCTCTACAAATGGACATTCGGTATGAAGTCATATAACTGCCGTCTCTTCTTTCATACATTCCACGGAATTGGTCAAGCTTGTAATAACGTTTCCGTTAGCTGTCCCTTCCATCCCTTCACATCCGGCGTCAAGATTTTCTCTTCCATCTCGATTTTCTTTTCTCGTCTCATAATTGATCGCAAAATACATTTCCATTTCTGTATGCTCATATCAATTGGCATAACACCCACCATAACATTGAGTGCATCACCGGATGATGTCCTATATGGTCCACTCAACCTTAACGAACACAATCGCTGCAGCCGTTCAAGTCGCTGTACAATATTCCGCAGAACTCGATCTCACGTTTCACAGCCGTAATTATGTGTATTATCATAGGCATTAATACACATTTATACAGTTGTAGTAACTGTGGTCTATCAATATTAAACTAACTCACAACTTCCGATTACCTACTCGTAGAGGAGTGTTTGCAACGTCAACAGTCAGGTGAAACTTGCGACGGACCGGGACTCGAACCCGGGACCTTCTACTCTGGCCGCAGATGTGCTGTCCACTGCACCATCCGCCTCGACTCCCAAGTCCGTTCGCAACCTCCACCTGGCCTGATCCGGCGAACACATCCCCCTTCAGGGGATAAGTAACCACACGCGGCTCCAATGTGACCCAGGTTTTCCGTGCACGTATTTTACATGTGGCGATATACGTCGTACAGAAATCGCAAAGTATTAGCACCTCCAATGCTGTATTTAATATCACTATTCAGGCCCATCCTCCTTTTTCTTCTACAATCCGAGCCGGCACTGAATTGTGATGAAAGCGTCCTCTCAGGAGGTAACTCTCTGGAAGGCATGCTATGTGTATCATGTTATTTCTAAGGCATGCTATACCGTTTTTTTCTTTGGTGCCAGTAGCGATCCTTGTAGATTCTGTTACAACACCCTTATTTCTATAATCAGTATGATTTATTAAGATCTTTTGAGCAGAAATATATTCTGGACAGGACGTATCTGTTACTTTGTGAGTACTTTGTAAACTCACCCTTCCGAATGCAATTTACACACACTGCTTCGTTTTGTCTTAAAGGTCATGCTTCGTACCTGTGACCACGTAGGAGCAGTGCCCGCATACGTCCTTCTTCTGCCAGCACGCATCTGCCGTATGCCCGTAACGATGGCACCGGTAACAGCGCATCGGTGTGTTACAATCCATTCCCACGTATACTCGTATACTCGTATTCTCCCTTCCCACGTATACTCATTCTTTTTGGAGCAGATATCTATGATACTTCGCTCCCAACTCCACTATTTTGCCAAATTGCGAGTTTTTTTACGTACTGTGGCTATTATCCTCCCTTCTCTCATGTAATCGCTCTTTTTACCTTATGATGTTAAATTCTGTTCATATATCTTTCCCATTCAGGTTTCCTCATTTACGTTACTTCTTAACCGGTTTATCCTCATCCTGGGCTTCCTCATTTTTGGACGCTGAACGCTCACGCTGTCCTCACTGCCAAGAATCTTTTCCAGTTTCCCTAACCACTATTAAATTTTTATTCCGACTCTCACGCATCCCACGTATGTTGACAGTAAGATTCCTTTTTCACTATATTAGTTACATCCTCCTTTACGGACACATCTGTCTCATTCCCTTTTGTCAATACTTCCACTATTAACACATTCTCGTTTTCCCTTCTCTGTGTTTTACGTTGTATAATTTCTGAGTAAGTAACTTTTGCTGTACTCTTGCTGGCTAGAATATCAATAATATGTTTTCCTTCGTCCCTAACTGCTCCTAAAATCCGCAAATCTCGTTCCTCACATACTCTATCCACCATTACACAGTCCCCAATCTCCTCTAATATTTTGCTAATATTTTCTTTCCATGCTGCTTGCCTATCCTGTAATCTTCTTGTTTTAGTATTCCACCTTTCATCCATTACATATACGACTCTTTCCTCTAACGTCTATATCGTTGTATCATCCATAAGTCTAAAATTAGCACCCTCCAGCTTCTTCCTTAATGTGGTTTTCCATTTCTGGAGTTCACAAACATACGGTGAGTTTCATCGCAATTTAAGAGATTTCTGTATGTTTAAATGGGGAAGCAATGGAATTCCCTCCATCACATGTTTACTCGCCATGAGGAATAATAATTACACATCTCATGATTGACAAAAATAATTGTCAAAATTAAGCAGAATTTTATCTGGTATGACAACGATGTTTCACGGAATATATGTACATCATTATGATAAAGCACTGTAATTGACGAATTTTATAACGTAATGTATTGAATTATGGAAACACAAAATTCAAAAATTTCCTTCCATCTATTTACATTTTCTTTACATCAAACTCTGGACATAACTTGAATGAAACTCGGCCAACTGATATATTTATTGTATATGTTGGTTTATCTATTTATTTATTGAATATTGCTCAGGCCATAAGACCTACCCTTCTCAGTATTACAATACCCCTCACGAAACTTCAATAATCATACACAAAAATTGATTCAGCTATTGCTATAACAGAATTTGTTTCAATGGTTCAGAATATCAAAGATAATTTATTGATTATGCGCTATTTAAATGATATACTCACGAATTAGACGGACGTTTCGGATTACACCCTTCATTGGAACCAGGAGGACCTACCCCGGGCAATGTTCATTGTACGACTAGTGTCGCCTATCAATCCAAAAATGCGTAATACGAATGTGTGTCTATTTGCTACCTGATCACGAATAAACCTCTGAACCGATTGTGATGAAATGTAGAGGGGTCCGCACATTTCAACTCAAGCACGATTCAACTTTTCTACCTGTTCGGCGAAGGGTCAAGGTCGGTGGTGATGTGGATGGTAGTGGTGTTGTGGGTGGCAGGGTTGGGCAAGGAAAACGTTTACAGACTACCGTCGCCGTCAACGTGTGACACTTCTAAAGAAATATAAGAGTTATTTCACTAGACGTGCAACACCTTATTTATATTTCCTTCACCATAGTAACAGTTAATCTACGAAAATAAATATATTTTCAAATATACACGGGATATTGCTAATTATCCAATAAATATATATTTTAAAATATTTTGATTTTTCTTTAGCAAGAAACCCTCATTCTTCCTTGATTCAAAAAATTTGTAAACCTGAAAATAATTGTTCTAGCTATTAACATATTTGTGGCTTTGGATATTCCAAATACCATTTTCTGTAACATAAAATGGTGCCAAGAATAACCAAACCAGAAGACATTCGTCCACCACCAGTTGAAAATATAAATTCCATAACAATCCCCGCCTTTTGGAAATTTCGAACAATTTGTTGTTTTCTACCTATATTCTGATATACAAGAGCAATAACCCGTCAAGAAGTTCATGGCTCTATTACTTATTCTCTGTGTTGATAAATGAGCAAGTAAATCGATAAGTCACAACGGCGTAGTATGTACAGAAATTCCGAGAATCTAAAGTCAAAAGACGTCCTCAAATTCTTATCTTTTAAATTATTCTCTCTCATAAAACGAATTAAGTCCTTCCAGAATAAAAACGAAATGACATAATAAATTCATCTTCACCCATTTCATAGTTGAACCAAAATTCAATAGTTAAATGTTACACATACTCAAAAAACAATATGAACGTTTTGAAAAACAATATGAAAGAGTAAGTAAAAACAAAACATAAGAAAAAGTCTGTTAGATTTATATTATGATTTTCACCACTTTAAGAAAATAAAGTATATATCCATTTGGCTTTCTTCATTGCGAATCTTTCAAATAAGTTGGTAAACACAATATTGATGGTGTTGTACCATTCCTATTAGTTTGTATCTTGAATTCTTAATCATTCTTTATGAATCACTACTTCGAATCAATCAGTTATGGCTAGAAATGTCTAACGACTCTTTGGATATGAATCGCTGGACTTCTATAGTATCGTAGTTTTTCTAACTCTCGGTACTTTTCTGGCAAAAGACGCTGGTCTGTTGTCACAGAAACATTCATCTATATCACTTAGAACTCTATAAAACAATATTAATAAAATCAGGACTATCTTACAATATGTCATGGAAGAAATCATGTAAGGTATCTGTGCTTCCAATCAAAGAAAAAGGTTTGACGTGAAAAGCATGTGATCTATTGTCACACTACAAGATTTATGTTGGTACATGGTTTACCCAACGTAAACATTGATAAATTTACTCCACCTTGCAACCATGCGATTCACAATGAACCTGACGTTGCAGCACCAGAAATTTTGCAAACATTTCAACTCGAATTGGTGACAACATCCTCTAACTTTCCATATGACCGAGAATTATTTATTTCTGCACATGGCGATACCTACCACGAGGTTTTGACTCAATGATTTTTTTCTGATGTATTCTATTCACGTAAATGATAGTTCGTTCTCGACGATAGTGCAGGAGTTCATAGAAATTGGCGGTACGAATTTTATGTCCTCTGGCGTCAATTGGTACTGAATTTAAATTTATTAATCAGTACTGAATTTTGTGTCTGCAAATTTCTATGAATTCAATCATAAACATTTGAGAAAGGTTCGTTAGCAGTCCACTGCCTAGTTACACATTCCGACCCAACACAACTACTTGTGACCTCCCGAGGAACCAAAGAAAATGAAGAGCAGTCCTAAAGATAGAAAATATAAAATTATAATAAATATAAAATCTTTAGTTTCATATGAAATAATATTTTACCTTTTCAATAATTTTTTTAAAGATGATTATTCTGAATAAATGTATTATAATTGTATTAATAATGAATGAAAATATTCATGATTTAAGCTTCACATTATTTTTCCTCATACTTTTTGTTTACACGTTATTTTTTCTTGTTCTCGGTTAGACGGAACTAAAGAAAGTAGTTTTAATAGAAAAACAAAAGAATTTATGTCGTTAAATTGTATTCATATCGAAGCGAAATATGAGCTGTATTGGATGCGAACTAATATAACTTCTATTGCTTTTTATGAGACATGAATATTGTAAAATAGGACAGCAAATTATAGTTGTATGTCGAAGAAATGAGACCAATAGCATAATATTGAGACAGAGATAACAGTTTGTGTAAGTGGGATCCAACGATTGCAAATTAAACGTCCTCTTGACAATTCCAGAACAGAAAGATATATGTGATATACCAATTGCCAGACTTCGCACGAGCATAATTTTCTTATTCCGACTGGACAACAGATACCTTATTTGTCTGATTGCATACTACCAGAGATGTGCCAGATAGTTCCAGTCTGTGCAGTCTATTGCGAAGTAGTTCCACTAAAAAATTTCATTACCACGAATCTGTTGCGACAATTGTAATTGGTTCCTCTGAATTCTTTCGTTGTAACGAGTGAGTCTTTATTTGTATTTGAACAATATAAAGTATCAAAGAAGTGCAATGAGTAAGTTTTTCTCCATGAATAGTCATAAACCAAAGTTTTACACTATGATTTATTGTGATAATTGCGTAAGATATCAGAGTTTGGCGTATCTTTGACTTTATTTTTAAGCCAAAGCGCAAAACAGTATAAATTTGGAACGATTCCAAGGCGAATTGTTTGGTCTGAAGTTGGAGCGGTAACTGTTTCAACGACCCACCCCTACGTAGACTACTTCTAATAGTGAAGCAATGAAATCTCATTTAACACATTTTGTAATTCACAATCGTTTGTTTCTTCCTTCCGTTGGATTTCGTGACAAATCAATGCGACAAAATACCTAAGTCAATACATCGTAAAGGTTGTAAAAAGTTAAGCGTAAGAAATATAATATTTTTAATGAATAAGTAGCCAGAATCCATTATAGAAATAGTATAGAAGTTAATTATATTCCATAAGATAATCCTTTAGAATCACAATAATATAAATGTGCAAGATTCATGGCTCTCTATCAAAGTTTCGGAATAATCGTTACCCAGTAGTGGATCTTTGGGGGAGGGGCGCTATAACCCCCTTGAACCTGAACCTGAACTCTGAACAGATAATATTAACTCACGATCCCCATTTAACCTGAACTCTTAACAGATAATATTGAAGTAGATAAATGGCATTCTTTGTAAAAGTGTTTCCAGATTAATAATTATTAGTAATAATTGTTATTGTTATTAATAATATAATTGTTATAATAATACCAGATTAATAAAATTAATAATACCAGAATAATGAAATAAATAATACCGGATTAATAACTTTAATAAATAATTGTTGTTAATAATATCAGATTGTTAATTATTTATTTGATGCATTTTATTTGAAGGTAATATTTATAAAATTTGTTGCAAAACTATAATTTTCAAACTCCCCAGTTAGCCCCCCCCCTTGATTACTGTCGCGTTACCCATTAGTTTAATAATTTAGGGGGAGGTTATTTGTGCCTTCACCAACTTGGGGTTCATTTCATGGGAGGAAACTCCAGTCCAGAGGAAACATTTTGGGTTCGATTCTCCCATTACGCGTCTTTGATTGTAAATGTGTACCACGTTCGTGCAATTCATCACTAAATTATCTCCATTATTTGTCGTTATCTTCCATTTACGCCAAGTTGCAGACACTACGGATAGCAAAATAGCTCTCAGAACCTGTATGTCGTCGCAGGCTTAATCATTTTGCAGCTCACTTGTATGATTTGTCCGAACATATTTTTTTACTTACCTTGTCAATGTTCCTTCTATGACTACTGTTCGGTAGCAATGAAAAAGAATCGGGGATATTTTGTCAAATCTAAGTTCTCTACACGGGTTCATTTGTTTTTAATTATATATTCATAATTTTAATTTTTATCATCAGAAAATCAAATTGTCTGTATTCATTTTATACGATATTTTTCTCAATAATTAATGAGAAAATTTATCGTAGTCAAGTTTGTGATTTTAATGAAACATTTCGTTTAATATCTTCACTTGACATGAGGATGCTTGATTCTGCGTTTCATTTGTGCATCAATTTGTTTTTTGTTTTTTTTTCAATACCATTACATTATTAACAAATGTGCTCTAAAAGATAGTCTCTTTGATCCATTAAGTCATTAGTTAATCATGTCCCGAGCACCGATACTACCTGTCTCTTCCTTTTCGTTCATTATACCCAACATCTGCGCCCGTCACTTTCTTTCGGGAATGTTTTCGTCTTCTTTTACTATTTGAACTCTCCTCAGTGAGAGCCTACACAGATGAGTAACATACTGTTGGTGACCATGGCGTCCGAAGCAGTCCGGGTTCATTGCCCGCTGCCACCCCCGCTGCTCGGGGTCAGCTTCCATTCCTTCCCTCCCCCTCTCACTTCTGCGCCTCACAGGTAGTGAGACGCTTGGACGCCCTCGAAGGCCGGTACGCTTGTACTGCTGCTTGAGATGACAACGCAACACAATGGATGAAACAGCATAAGGAATAATTGCTCGAATTTCTGTAAAAGTGTCATATATAGTATTTTTTATTTACCTTGCCACCAATACCATTAGCTTGGCATATAATCTTCATTTCATTCCTATTTTGGTACTATTTTGTTCGTAAATAGAGCCACAAAATATGGTGTTAAGCCATTGATGAGATGAGTGAAATTTACCAAGATGCCCATGGGAACTGCTAAGTAACAAAACTCACGATTTTTTACGTTTGTCGTGAAGTTTTTATTACTATTATAGCTAATTTTATTCCCATCACTAGCTGAATACTCGAAGCTTTGCGCGTGTGAATGTTTTGATGTTGGACATCTTTTCTTTCTAAATCGCAATTTATATATTCGATAATAATTTATATCGCAGGATACTGAATAATCTGGGGTATTTACTATCTCGGAACCAAAGCGGTCTGTTAACTATTTTATTTAATTTTAGAAATACATAAATGGTACATTCCTTTTTCCTGCATCTTACATTCCATGCCCTTTTCCTATGATATTGGTTTTTCTTCTCCGAGTTTTCTCTCCTCTCTCCCCTTATCATCTACCTACCTTTTCCATTCCTTCTTTGGTCTATTAACATAAAAATAATATGCCAAGAACGTATCATCAATATTTCCAACCATTAACTTCGAGCATATGTCTCGGGTTTGAGCCTCAGTCCTTCGCCTATCTCACCTGGCCATTGGTGTTCCCGGCACGTATATATTGGTATCTTAACTCAAAATATAAGTTAATATTTACTACAATGAATAAAAATAATCAATATCCGATCCCAGTAGAAAACCGGAGTATTGTGAGCCATTTACAATTTCACAATATTATCTATCTTTAAATCTTTAAGTACATAGTTACGAACGAAAACGAGCTGAAATTTCGTTCTGCAATTTCACTTAATTTCACATCCCTCAGAGAATGTATATTATACAAAAAGAAATAATAGATCAATTCTCGAAAATGGGTAATAGGTATATTAAATTTAACAATTAAATTAATGTTAAATTGCACATACCAATTCCTAAACTATATAAAAGAAACATTGATAGGAAATTAGTGATGAAGAAGAAAATATTTTTTTTAAACAAACAGAATATATAAATATATAATTTAACTCGTCCAATAATAAAGTGAAATAGCTGAGGACGACTTCTCCTCAGGGTTATTTCAGGTATTCACACCTGGGTGAAAATAGGTATAAATGTGAGAAACGCTTTGTCCACTGGCGTAAAGATATGGGACAGTGGAGTAAATACGGACGGCAGGTAATTGCGAACACAAATGTTTCGGGTTTGTTTCACGAAATGTTTCAAACTTTGTTTTATTTTTATTGATTTTTTGCAAAACATAAATTTCAGGGTTTTTTTCTTCTTCATGAAAACAGAACTCATTTTGGGGCAAAATTACTACATGATTTTCAGCCAATTCTTACAATTATCCGATTAATTATTTAATCTCTAACTATAATGATTTAAAATAATCGCTCCGGGTCTCTAATACGTTTTTATTAAAGGATTTTTGCTTAACAAAATGAGGTAGTGACCTTGGAAATAGTATCATGGATATTAATTATATCTTAAATCTTGTTGCAATTTTTTTTTTGGGGGGTGGTAATTGCGGACAGTACATTTTTTATTTGAATCAATTAGGGGCAATTACGGATATAATTAGATATCACAACTATTTTCAAAGAAGTTTTATTATTAATTTTATATTTTTGATGTATTTTTGATAGATGAGCCATAAAAACGCTGTCACAGTAATCGTTTAGTTTTAACTTGCTGATACAAGTCTGTCCGTTATTACCCCTTCAAATTCGTGAGTATTAGATAACCCTGACAGATTTGTTTTTGAAAGTATATGACACTATAATGTAATGTAGAAATTATCGTACTTTTACGTAATAGCCACATAATCAATGCAATAATGTAATAAATCAGAATTTGAATTTTTTGCAATTATATTAGCATAATTTCCAAATTTCCGTAAGTGTCTGTAATTACCCCACTCTCCTTGCTTTGTCTAGAGAATGGAATGTAGATACAGCACTCACTATATAAATAAATATAGTAGCATTATCTTATTTTATCGCAATTTCCTGCACATTAGCGAGTGTAAACAAATTTTACCGTGAACATATTTCAAAAAGATATTTTCATAAAAAAATTATTTGTGTTTATGGAATAAATGTTCTTTCTAAAAAATATCGAATAAAAATACAAGGAAAATTCTCTTCTATATTTGCAAGACGATTCCCATAAGTTATCGATGTCTATAAGGAAAGACTCTGTTGGTCATTGGATCAATGTATCAGTCACTCAAATAGGTTTGATTAACTTGATTTTCTATACTTTCTGTACTATAACAAAATTTGATTCTCAGTCACTAATATTTCTCTCGTGCTCAAATTCTTTTCTCTTTCCTGATAGCGTGAATTCTGCACAGGAAATCCATAGCAGATATTCACCACTGAATGTTGTCACACGATATCAAAAAAGGAAGTAGAACTGTGGTTAGGAAATCCTAAGTTACGTCTCAGAATAAACCGTCTCGCAGGTAACTATTATATTCTCATGTCACTGTAATGAGCAATTTAAAATTTATTTTATTTATTAGATCACAAAAACATTAATATTAGTCTTTTTATGAAGTTCATAAAATGCTTAATTTTTAATGGTTCATAATTATCAGAGTAAGCGTAAGAGAAGACGCGATAAGATTTCATAGCGAAATATAAGAGAGCGTTTTATTACATCAGTTTTTCTGATAAACTCAAGTTACTACCACACCATCTTAGTAATATTTCCATATAATTTCTGAAAATTTAATCTCTTCTCTGACAAATTGAATATTCAATCTTTATTTCATCAACTTATCTTCGATGACATCTGGAGTTACATGTATAGTGGTACCCTTTCGTCCATTTTCTTTACAGTGGTCTATTGAGCGGTGCGTATTACATTGATACATAAGTTATTAGCAGAGATACTTATGAAATGAGACTTATTAGAAATTCTTGAGAGGGAGAATATATAATTTTCCTTTTAAATGTTTAATTACCATCTTTCTCAAGATTCAAATAATCTTTATCCTCGATTCTTTTGAAATTGGAACTTCACTTTTATATAGGACAATTAATTCTTCATAAATGTTTAAGCGAATAGTTACATTAAAAGTAATTTATTTGTGAATCAAAAATATATTGAACTGTTGCTGTTGTATTGCAAAAATAATTTTAATATACGATTATGATATCGTTCAATCTTTCGTTCGTCGTCTTATGGTGATGTAAAAGGTCTAGAAAAACTCATGAAATTCTGCACGCGAATTTTGAGTGAATTATTGCCATTCGTTTTCATAAAATTTGCGAGTACTCGTTGCTCGACTGTTGCTCGACTGTGACATGCAGCAAATGTAACACCATGGTTCACCGCAAGAGTTGATTTCTTTAATGTTTGATAAAAAAAAATGCATGGCATGTAGCTAGCCAGTGAATTATTTTGAATTTTTTTCCGTGATCCGGATAAAAACTGAAGTTTTCATCCTTTATCAATATACCAATGTTATATAATTAATAAAAAATTCAGTATATAATATTGTTACTGAATTATTTTGTTTTTTCTTCTAAATGTATTATCCTATTCCGTCCTAAAGAATAGTCTGCAATAGAGGAATTATTTTTAAACTAATTAACAAAATAATTCAGTAACAATATTATATGCTGAATTTTTTATTAATTATATAACATTGGTATATTGATAAAGGATGAAAACTTCGGTTTTCTCAACCGTAGCTTACACAAAAGCCAAATAGTTAATTTTTCGTGGAACGTTTAAATCAGTCGCATTCATGCATGTAGAAATAAATTGCCATGTTGTAAAAAGTAATTTAACAAGGATATTTCTGTTGATCAGTTAAAGAAAAATACAGTGGGGTACCAAAATGCTGAGTTTATTGCATAGTAATAACAATACTGTCCTGTCCTGAATCGTAATGTTATTAAAAGTAAATTATTTTTTAAGGTAACAATATTCTCAATGTACTACGAAAACTCATTACACTACGATATTTATGGGTTATTGTGACTCATTCCGGGATTCTCCCGAAGTATTCGGGATATGTTTCTCTAGAACATGTGATTGGGAGGAGAATTTGGGGCATGAGGAGATGGGGAGGCTGATAATTACTTCTGCCATTATGTTTTACACAAAATACACTTTTGTAAAAGTAATTTTCAAAGAAGTGAGTATTTTAAAAAAACACAATCGTTTCATATTTGATGGAAAAAATCATTACTAGCTCTCTGGAAAATATTTACAATATTTGTGGTAATACGGAGAAGAAAAAGAATATTTTGCTGGATCAAAATCAACTTCTGTGTGACATTACAACACTAAACACGAGGTACGTGAACCCTGTGAGATGGCGTCTTCGCTCTTCCTCTCTGTACGAAGATGCGACTCAAGCGCTGCTGTAATTAGGTCAATTAAGTAGCAAAGGCGCTCGTTAGACGCACTGTATGCTGCCCCTCTGCCTTCGGGCACTTTTGACCTTCCGATCTTTCTCCCAGTTCTCTCTCTTGCAGCGTAAATTCATCTCTTTATTCTCCAGAAAATTTGCCTTTACTCGAACTCAATTTCGATATTGTCCCAGCTATGTTACGATTTTATCTGGTTCCTTACTTTTTTATATTATTCCTATTTTCACGATCATAAACAACAGTTAACAATCGCCCTGTTCCAGGCAGAGTCAATACGCGACTAGAAAAAGTAACAAATCAGATCGTAGTATTTCATTATCTTTCGATTCGCATATCTTCAAAATCATCTCCTTTATTTTATTCCCCATTATCGGTCTCGTAGCAGAAGAGGAACTGGCGAATGTTTTTCAAATTGTTTTTAAATTACTTATGTGTAAAACAATATTAAGTAACTATTTGTTTACTAACTAAGAGCGTGAAATGGGCAATACAATAAGTATATAACATATAAATACTAATACCTTTTAAATTAACATAAATGAGTTTTAGTCGAGAAGTCATGCTGATTCCTCATCAAGAATGTTCAATACCCAGTTCCTTCGCTTGGAACGGAATTTTTTCCATTATGTATATTTCTGTATACATTGGTAAGGTTTTAATAATTTGTTTGTTGGGATGAAACATTCCAATTACACATATATTCATTGATCGCGTGTATTTTATAATTAATTTATCTAAATATATAGTGTTTACTTGATATACTTGTGTAGGCTATTACTCCTCAAATTGACCTGGGTTGTATGGACTGGTTTCAAAAATTTCATCAAAATAATTTTTTCACTATCATCAATATAATTTATTATTATATGTCTGAAGACATATGGTTATAAAGTAAATCAGTTAATCCAGTTTTCTAACGCGAAATTTCGTTGTGTTGCCCTAACACAATAAAATTATTTTGAACGAGTTTTTTAGATCAGTCCGTACGACCCTGATCCACTTGTCGAGGAGTTGCCCGTGCTAATTATTTTAAGTGTTTATAAACATAATGTATTTTAAGTGTTTAAACGCATACAGAATTGGCTTTGATCAGTCGGATTATAAGGTACCTGATGTTTTGCGTATTATCGCCAAGATCCGAGCAGATAAATAATTACGACAAATAGTTTCTAGTGTATAAGCTAGTGCAAAAGAGCGTTTTAGGCTAATACACTGCAACGAAAATAAGTTTATAAATGAAATAAGTCAAAAGTGGTGGAATACGTTTTCCGTGACTGCGCGTGGCATGACTACATCCGTGTGCGCTATGAAATATTCTCTTCTCTCCGTTGCTTGGCTCACGCTGTGCTCAGCATGTGCTCCACCTGGTCCCGAACTCATCTCTTGCTCCTTGTGGGGAGACATTCTGATCAAAGGTCCTGCTCGGAACGTCGCGTCATCCTTTTACTTGTAACATAACACACTATATTATCGTCGTAAAATATTAAAAGATCTCTGGATAATCATTTTCCAATGGTCGTATGCTGTATGTCTTCTTTTTCTTTTCTTTTCTTGTTTTCTTTCTTTCTTTTTTTTTTTTTTTTTTTTTTTGCTTGTATTTTTATGTAATGAGAAGAGATTTAGACCATCCAAATGTTAGCTTGCAAAATTATTGGTTCTCCAGAACTCGCATGTATGAGTTGAGTGAAGAAACCGCAATCATTCCTGCCAGGAACATAATTCCTGCTTTTACACTCTGAACGCCATTCTTAAACTAAATGTTACAATGAAGTATCAATATAAGTAGTGTGAGTAATGCAAATACTCCTTCTAGTTTTCACTAATTTCTTTGTTTATACAATGCGCAGTATTCGAAATTGCGGAGTATTACAATATGAAGATGGTCAATACATTATAAATATAAATTTATTGTCAAAAAACAGTACAAACTGCGTATGACCACGTGGAGGGAAAAAAAACTAATTTACTCTCCGGAAGCAAGCAAGGGACCATCCCATCAATTCCGATCAAGGGCCCTAAGGCAGAGGCGGATTCAAAAAATTCAGCAAAAATTCCTAGATAAGATAAAAAGTTAGCTGCGAGTTATAATACTAATAGAATGTCAATATGTTTGTAATTTTAAGCAAAAAATTACATGTAAGTTATTATCGAACTATAGATTATTCTGAGTATAGTGCTTAAAAATTGAAATAACACTAAATTCACGATTTATTGTTACAATAGACCCGCCCCTAGACAAAGCCTAGAGAACCTGTATGATAAATCCGCCATTACAATTAGAGCTTCATTAATTATTGGCGATGTTGAATGAAGTCATCATAAGTTTAGAATTTCTTTCAATTTTGGAGAAGGGCCGCGTGCAAAAGATATTTCCAAGTAATAAGTTTCATTAAATGCTGTGAATTACAAAATTTATTTTTTGTGTAACAACATTCATAATTTGGTGAGGTGTCTGCGGAGATAAATTACAAATTAAATTCGGAGATACTTTACATCCATGGTATAAGAGTGCGCAACATAACTCCCGCTCTGGCTGCCGAGCCGAAAGCGGTGGCGCGGGGGTGAAAGAGGAGGACATTCTGAAATCATTTGTCAGTAAGAGCGAAGGTTCTACTAACCGGACGCACTCCTTCTGGCTTTCCCCATCGACCACCGTTGAAGAGGCGATGAAGCTGTTTTCGTGGAAAGTGGGACCATCCCACCCTATTAGTAGACCGAGTTATACGCTGTCAAGTACCTGCCGCGCTAGAGAGGGTGTTATGTTGCGCGCCGTATACCACAAAGGCAGCATAAATGATATCGAGCCATTTGTTACTCACCATCGACATTTTAAATCAATTTAAAAATTACGGGTGTTTACTTGAACGAATATGACGACACAACATATTATAGTATAATATTCAGTTCATTTCCACCCCAAACTCTTCACAAGACAAATGATAATTCATCATAATACATCACTTCTTGTAAAAATACGAGAAAATATATTTCATGTCTATTTTTGTTTGAAATGATGGAGAGAACTCATCTCGACTACACAGAAAACATTTCTAGTTTTGGACACAAACTCGTATCAGCTTCATAAAAAAATCCCTTGATGGATGAAACAGTGGAGGGTTACTGTTGGTGAGCAGACAGCACGAGTGGTGACGTCATCATATCGTACAGGGGAGAAAACACTCGAACATCTGGCCAACCGCTTGTCGATGAAGCCTGACTCACCATGGGATGACACTATAGGTCGACGACGAGCGAACGACGCCGATTTATTTGCTTCCCCTCCTTATGGGGTAACCACTCCTCCATCTGTCTGCTCTAATTCAATGACAGTTGTAACGTGTGTGTTGCGGGGCAAGTAGCCGCTGAGAAAGTGGGTGACGTAGTGATTCATATATTGACTCCTAAATGAGCTGATTCTACGATTGAAATGTAAATAAGCAGAGGTTGCGGACAATTGTAGAAGTTAAATGTCGCAAATGGGTTAAAGATTAAGATGTTAGATATATCGTTAAGAATAAGGATAACATTAAGTTGAATTCTATTCTAATAAACTTCATCCTAAAACAAAATATTCGGTTGTTCAGGAAAACTAAACGTTTATTACTTTTTAATTTTTTTGTTAAGAAATTGGATATACAGGGTGAGATAATTTAAGAAAAATCCACTACGATAAGCATGGCCCAATAGGAAAATGAATCATATATACTAATATTCTGCCCATGGATACAATAACATGTTTCCGTGAGACTATCGCATATGCAATGACTCGGGAAGTTTTGAGTGTTTTATTATGAAGAATTAGAAGATTACGAGCCAATATTTCAAAACAGGTGAAAATATTTTTTAAAATATTTATTTTTTTGTAATTATTGTTTAGAGCTTTGGTCTTGATTCAACACTTTAGCCCGTCGTCCCATTCCTACTCTATTGTAAGGTTACTCGGCTCATTTGTCAACATGGCAGCAGACCCAAGTCGTCGGCTGAAATGTTAATTATCTCAAATAAATCACTGAGGTGACAACCCAACAACAATCACTGTTTTAGCTGCAGAAACGTACCAGGAAAATTGGAGGATTCAAGCAATTAAACAATTTAAAATTCTCTACAATGAAAAATCTCTAATTTTGATTAATTTGATTTATTTTTTCTTTCTTTCTTATTTTGGAGGGGGGTTAGGGCGCTCTGAGTCGAACAATTATCTGTACATTTGTCTGGAAAAAAAATTAAATTCACCTGTTTTAAAGAACTTTTTTGAAATTGAAAATTCATTTTTGTTGTGTGCTTGTTCTCTACAGATATATCCACGAAAATAAATTTTGTAAGAAACAAAATTCTCTTTTCTTTATTTTTTTTTTTCGAAACACCACAAATATTTCAAATTTACCCACCGTATGCGTACTTAACTTCACGTAACCTGCATTTCCCAAGCTCGAAGCTTTATGTTTCTAATCACATTTATGAGTCCGTAGCAAAACTTTCAAACGATAAATTAGTCTCCAAGTAGTCATTAAAAGAAAAGCTAAAACGTATTCAATAAATCCACAGAAATCAATCAGCATGTACGTCTTGTGCGAAATTTTCGATATGTCCCGAATTATTTTATTCGGAAATTAACTAACGCAACCGGAGTATCTCAAGGGTTGAAATATTACTTTTAAAGCATCTTCAGAACGTGCCAACAATTACAAATTTTACTAAAAAAATATTTCTAGAATAGTGGCAAAATTGATGAACGTATAATTGATAAGACATTGTTTATCACCCCATTTGTATCTGATACAATATTTCAAATCAGTACCCTTAAGATGGCTACATAATTAAGTTTTAATTTGTATAAAGAAATTCAGATCCATGCCAAAGGAAATATTTGGGATTTTACAGGATTCAAAGTTTTCCTTCTTTCTTACTTTTACTCTGTGCCTCGTATTATTTGTATATGTATTTATAAATATTTCTAACCTCCTTCGTGCCACAATGAATCAATATAGAACGTTAACATAACTATTTAGTTTTGCATATGAACTAAACAACCCATCTTGACTTTGTACTGATACTTCATGAGTTTCTTTGTCATATATTACCAATTTTCGAAGAGTTTGTGTAAGTCCACGGACCACTCAGCAAACAGCTCTCCAGTGGAACACACTTATGTCGCCTCCCTGAGGGCCGCCGTGTTCTCTTTGCCAATCCATCTACAAATTAGATTTCGGGTCAAATCACTGGGAGCAGAATGGGAGAGTCCTCCAGCCGCAAAACGCGGTAGCAATATTTTCGTCATGATTGACGCCGCTGTTCATACGAGGGTGGCGCAGATATTTCCAGAAGTAATTGTAAGTACCCCCTACTGCGTTTGCGCAATGCGCGAAGGGAGTCAGAGCAGAAGATCGTCAGATTCTATCAAAATGCCCATGAATCACCCGCTAACTCCCTCCACTCCCCCTTGCCAGCGTCCTCGCACCCCGCCCTCAGACACTTATCTAGTCCTCCAAACGCGTTGTTCGTGAGTATCAATAGAAGCTCATACAGCTAGACGGTTCATTTGCTGTCGTCAATTGAGGTGAAAATAAGTATATTTACACAAGAAATTCAATCTATAATAATAATAATAATAATAATAATAATAATGTCTTTATTACGTGTCAAGGATCAAGCCGTCTGACCCGCTCTTCCGCAGAACCACTTTCATACATACCACTTAGAATAATAAACACGAAATGATACACTTTATTACCTACAGTTAAAATTACATAAATAAGAAAATTGAAACTGCAAATTTGTTCCAATATAAAAACTTGAAATACAATGGAAATTACAAATACCAAAAACATTTTTATACAACGACAAACAGAACTATTCTAACACATTACAGTCACCAATCAAAAGCTATTTTTATTTTAATAATATTATGATCTCTATTACACTTTAAATCTTGATTTTCAATAATATTATAACATATCTTTCTACTTACAATAGTGGAAAACAATATTTTTGTATGAGATGCTATTTCTATTCCTAGAGTATGAAATCTACATACCCCGGAAACTCCGAGTGCATTATAATAAGTAACATGTTAAAAAAAGAATTTTACTAGCATCGTATTCTAGAATCTGAATACAAGCAGAAAAATATTTGAACCAATACCAAATTATTATTTAATATATTAACAATTATTTCTGGCACTACTAACAGAGATGTGTGACCAGAAGTCCCCCACATTGATAGCTTTCCACTGTTTTCCGACCTCATCCTGTCCTGGTAAAGATGGATTGCGTGTCATCCACAGTCCGTTCAATATGTCAGGATTACATCTATATTAGCGAAAAAACATGACAAAAATACAAAAAAACAGTAATTATTAACTATTTCCGCCATTGTGCATATTTTTATATTAATTTCTTGACACGCTTTTGGATATGGCTAGGTGCACACCATGATACGTGTCAAACAATTTTTTTAAAATAATGGAATGGTAATTTATTCGGAGATCATTCGATAGCGAGAATAGGTTGGTGGGCATTCCATCAAATGATTCACTTTCCATGGAGCACGTAAAGGAGAGTCTCAGCTGAAAACTTCAGTTTCTCCGATCGGAGAATCGAGCCCACATTCTTAACGAACCGACTGATATCAGAGGCACGACCTCTATGGTACCAATGTCGGTACTAATCGGGTAGCAATGTAACAAAAACATATAAATAAAATTATCGATCCGATAATTTTAGATCTAATCTGATCTAGGGTAAACTTATACACCAAACAAAAAAATAAATGTCACATTTAACGGAAAACCAAAAAAAAAAAAAAAAGATTTCTCCAAACCTTTGAAGGAACTTTATTATTCACATACTATAAAGTTCCAAGTCACATCCGAAAGTTTGGAGAAATTCTTTCCTTCCTTTGAGTTTCGATCTCACTTTCAATCCTTGCTCTCAGTATCCGAAGAAATGTCGATATTTCTGGGTAGACACAGAAGTAATTCTCCCAAATATTGCAAGCATAATCGATGTATAATTAAAACTAGGAGTTCACCGATGACTGGTTTTCAAATTTTATTTGGGATCTAATACGCCGATATCAAAGGCCTAATTATGCTGATCACTATTTTATGTGATTTTTTTTGTGGGGCTTTAGGTCTCGTCAACATCAAGGTCATTAGAGCCCTTAAAACTTGTACAGGTAGGGAAAATGCAGTTACGCACTAGGGAGAGCCAACATGACTCTCCCCGCGTGTGGGACTCGCCGGATGACTCAGCCATACCCACTAAAAACCCTCCTGATATACAATATATCAAAGCATATCTCAAAACATTTATCAAAACAAAATGCGGAAAATGAAAGATACCCTAGCCCTAATAGCGTCGGGATCGAAAAGAACAAGAGGTGACCAAGGGAGGTCAGAAAAGAGAAAGGAAGGAGCATGGCACAAGTAAGTGGAAGTAATGTCAGACTCAGCTTCGCCAAACACGTACTTACTAGATGTAAGTCCCCAGGGGGATTTATGTGAATTGAACTAATTTCTACTATTAAACTAAAGATCAAGAGTACTATTTGCTGTCGAATAAAGCAAATTAAAAACGTCGTTTGACCATGTGGAAGACATCCCATTAATTCCGGTCAAAGAGTCTAATGGTCCGTTACCACGAGCAAGAAATATGTCGACATAACTTGAGCGCGTTGATATCTGCTCCGTGTAAACGGGTCTGAGAGTCTCTCGGACAGTTTCTGAATTTGCCAGAGCATCTCTCGGAGAGCATTGGAGCAAGTCCGTGTAAACACACGANACTATCGACAAAGTGATTTTGATATCCATATCGAAACATTACGAGGAGAAGGGGAATTGATTGAGAATTATCTTAAGGATTGAGTCTGTCTCTTATACACATCTAGATGTGTATAAGAGACAGCTATAGTACGTAGTTATTAGTATGTATTAAGATTCATGTAAACACTTTTATTTTACATTATACTTGTATAAAATAAATATTCACGTTAATTATGAGTGTAGATGTGGAGTATTTAAAAAATTAAATATACACCTTTCATCTCACGTACTTAGCATATACGTTATATCAAATTAATGAAATTTAGTTCACGAAAATGATATACATGAGCCTGAAGTTACGTAATGTATGGTCCGGAGTATTTTTGTCGTTCAGTGTTCTTGTGAAGATTCGGATACGAGGAATTATTTTTTTTTAAAGAATGAACAGAAATATTCTTTAAATAGTGTGATAAATTATTACTATAGATTATATCTGTTGAATTTTTCTTTTTTAATTAGTGTTACCTCTTATTTATTTGGACATAATTGTTTTGAAGCTACAAAGTTACTTGCTCATGCACGGGATTTATTCTGCCATCAGTACAACAATCATTGCAAGAAACTTAACTCCAAAAAAACTTGAGAGAAAATTCGAGATAGCTAATATTTAGAATCATGGTTCGCTTATAAATATAGGATAACATTGTTCTCCATGAAAAACCTATTCTCTCCAAAAAAACGCTTATTTTTTTTCTCCTTTTGTCGTTATCTCAATACAACTACATCTCATCTGATCATACAGCTTCACCAAAAAATGTATTTCCCAACTCCAATTCTCAACTTACCGCCATTTTCTACTCCAAACGCGCCAACTCTGGCGACACTAGAGTTGCTAGTGTAAACACGTTAGACATATTTCTAGCAAATGTGTCGGAGATATGCCAGTAAGTGATGTCGCCCGTGCTTTCTGAGAGCAACTTGCGAGAGAAATTTCGGCTCGTGTAGACACCTTAGCAAATTCTCTCGACATAAATGTCGCAAACTTTATTGCTCGTGGAAACGGGCCTTAAAAGAAATTTGGAGAAAAATCCGGACCGAGGTAATGTACTCAACCGTTCCAAGTATAATACAATAGTTTCAAAAATTACCCAGATATTTCAACAGCATTGACGTGTATATTTCATCACCGCATGGTGACTGCAGTGACGAGTAATATCGCATTGTTGTTGAAGGGAAGAGCTAGAGAGGACCATAAATGAGGACAATGTGAGGGGACGCCCGAGGGTTGCTGGATTACACTCCGCGAGTGATACTCTCCCTCAGTCCTCCCCTTGTTCCATTGCTGGTATCAGGGGTTGATTCTGATTGGACTCTCCCCACTACAACGATTGAGCGGTAGGCTAGGCTTGCTACCTCTGATTCGCTAAGACCCGAGCTCGATGTTCGGTTGGGGTGGATTTGAGCCCCTCTAAACAGTATCTGAGTCGTAAGCGGGTTTTCTTGTTTTCCTATGTTCTTTTAGAATGTTAGAATGTTGTCAAAAACAATTATTTTCTTACGGAAACATACAAAACTGCCTCAGGAAGTCAACATTTAGATTATTTGTTGTTATTTGTCACAATTATTGAGATAATTTGTTTATAGTGTCCAGGATTGGTTTTAATACTAACCTTCGTCATTTCGAACCAATTGGTTTGCGTGTTAATAGTTCTAACGATTACTCGTCCCATTACTTTTATTCATTTGAGAAGAATTTGTAAATGTTTGTTGTACTCTTTTTATTTTAACTTAAAATTACAGAGTGACGAACATTATGTTATATGTAACGCCTGAGAAAAAGCGTTTTATCTAAAACAGTTGGAAAATGTTTGTAAAAAATTTGAAAATCTTTTTTGATTTAGAAATCGTCACAATTTGTGAACACATTAAAACCTTATCAAAATGTAATGAAAACAAATTATATTACTGTCATTGTATTACACATTTATAAGAATGTCGTAAATTAAACTACGTAAAGATTTTTGTTAGATTTATGAAATTCAGTTTTACATCATTATACTCTGCACACATTAATTGTTTTTTTTCCACTTGTTGACAACACCCTTCTCTCCTCTCAATCCACGATAGTTATACTTTTGGATATAGTACTCTAACCTGCCGAAATTTGCGTATTGGCTGTGATTCTGAGAGTTGGAAACTTCTTTGGGTTATGCGCCTCGGGAAAGTAAAATGAATTCTCTTAAAATGTTTCTCCTTGAGAGTCACATTATGCGAGTATTGATAATGAAATGCCAGTCTTATGTTACCTTACGTTACGCCGCATAAAGTATTTTGCCTTCCTCAAAAAGATTCCTTCCACCTTGCTCACAAGTGCGCCCATATAACGCAATAATCTCCAAGAAGTAATAGAGTGCTATTCTGTTGAAGAAGAAATCCTTGTTAATATTATCCAAGTACTAATGATATTTCAGAGTAATATTTCAAGAGAGAAATATTGTTTTTCATCACTGTAATTTTTTATCTTCTTTTTCCTCAATTCCCGAGAATTATATCAATTCATTTCGTTTAATCCTTGTGCCTCGCAATTCTAGACTCCTGGTTGAATAGAACGGTATCGTAAAATCGATATCATAAAATTGTATAGTTATTGTAAACCATGAAATATGTTGTTTTTTCTTCGAAAAATTAGGTGTGCAAGTGAAATATTTAGAAATACAGAATATGAATGTATATTTTTTATGAATTATAACAAATTATGTTCTGGCAATGTTTGTCCTGTACTTGTATCTAGCTCAATTTATTCAGCCAGTCTATATACAAAGAGTTCGAATAGAGGGGGCGGGGAAAATCAGATAATTTCCCCCCTTTCTGACCTTTCGTTCCCCAGTTCTGCGTCTTATGTTTATTCCCAACCAAGGAAGAATTATTCCACCTCGTGATTGTCAGTAATAATTGTCGAAATTAAGCATTACATTTATTTTATGTGCCAACAATGTTTCATAAAACGTATCTACAACATTGTAATAAGGCGCTCTAAAAATAATTATTGAAAGAAAAATAAATTAAAACAGGTTAGACAAGTTTATAATGTATCAGTATATAGTATAAATTTAAATTACTAAAATTATGAGGTCCTTTTAAGTACCTCTCTCCTGAATATAATGACATTTCAGACAATTTTATGAAGTACTGGTTTAAAATACGAAAAGACAAGCTTCAAATTTTTCCGTCTACATTTTCTTCAATTCGAATACTTGTTGTGAGGTACAAAACTCTTGTTCATACAATTTGATGTTAAAATTCTCTCGATAATTTTAAGGAAGTCAAATGCAAGAAAACTCACCTCGCAAGTGCATCCAACAAGACAGGACAAGCTCCTCATCATCTCCATGTCACGTATGTCCCTTGCGATACGTAACCTTGTCAACGTCCATTAAAGTCACCTTCACAAATTCCTCATCGTATTTCTCAGTGCTGGTCGACGAGAGGAAATTTCTTTTGAGAATTTAATTCATTCTGTGAGGAACAGCTGTTTTTGCAAGAGTGGACGTAAATAGCACATTCGCGTAATTTATCCCTCTTCGCGAATACGTTGTCAATCACATTCGAACAGCAGTGTAGAAATAATCATATGCTAATCCGTACGTCTCTTCCGTATTTCAATGCACAATGACTCAAGGACGACTCAAGTGATTGGTTTAAAATATCCTAAATATTCTGTTTTCTCAGTAATCGAAGGTCGAATGATTGTGTTGTATGCATAATGCAAAACCTACAGTTCTGAAAGCGAAAGCCAGGGTTTTTGCTCATGAGAAATCGATTGTTGAGATCTGGAAGGACGATTACCTCCTTTGATGGAGATCGTAGAGATGCTTGAGATTTCGATAAGGAATTTGTAAGAGGACATGTCAATATGTTAGAGCTTTCGCACTGCATCATGACTGACGCAATAAACCTACTTTGCAGTTACATGATGTACTGGGTTTAATTTGTGTCCAAGACCATTATCTATCCTGTCGTTAAAGATTTACGAAAGATCCCACCTACAACGTGCAGGAACGTATGAATAACAAATGACACTATGAAACTATAGGAATATCTAGACTACACTTACATTTTTCTAATGAGTACAGCCATGTAGAACTTGATCTTTGTAGTGCTCGGTGTCGTGGTCCATAGTTTCCCGACGGAAAATGCAACCACAACATTAAAAATAATAATTATTATAAATAGATGGTATGTTCCGCGTATTCAATGAGACTAGAAAAAAAAATTTTTCCTTATACAGAGTCATATTTGTAATATGATTAAAATCCGCTTAACTTAATTGAATGTAGTCGTTTTAGAAAACATATTTTATTTACCTTCAGTTTTGATAAGTTGAACTGGGAGATACCTCACATTATTTCATGAATTTTAACTCTGAAAGAAAATACCAGAAAAGTTGGCATGAGCCGTCCATGGAATATGAATAATATTAAGTAAAAATACGATCGAATAGTTCAAAATTCATCTAACACTATTTATTCGGAAAATGATAAAATAATATGAAATTCAATAAATGATTTAGATCAGTTGAAATTATAAGATAACACAACTATATAAAAATAAAATATACAAAAGACAATAAAATAAAATAAGTAACAGTGTTCATTTTGGGGATACATACATGTCTTAATTATGCTTCCGAGCAAAAGATAGTTCGTAGTATTTAAACTAAGTATTTAATATTTACATAACATCAATTAAACATTTTAAGCGTCAAATGACAAAAGTCGAACAGTAAACGGGAACTCGAGCTTTCCTCTGAGTAAGTACGTAGGAAAGAGCTTCACCCTGCGCGTGCCTACGTCTCCTATGGCAGCTCTGTTACAGCGCTCACATTCCTTCATTATCTGAAACAAAGGAATGTCGGCCAGTGCCCATGGGCGACGCGAGGAACTTGTTTTGACGGACCTTCGCGCTTAGCGTATGCAAGGGGCAATTCATTCGACTTCTGTGGATTTCCAGTGAGGGATTATCTCTCGACTTTCGCCACCCCAACGCAAGGCGTTCAGTAATAATTTTTAGGGGAGTCAAGCTCATCACACACTAAATTATCTAAATCTTACTAAATTAGTGAGCTCGATGATTTTATATCACCCAAAGAATATGTTAAACGTTTTCACCAGATCTTTTGAATTATCGCTATTTCAAAAGTTCAACATTTGAAGTGAATAACCTCATGAACGTTACATTTGTCCTTTACCCTCAAATTGGGGGGGGGGCACTCAGATCTGCGGGGCTTCTGGTGGACATTTTTGTGCAATACGCTATAATATTTGTGACATTCTGTATGATGCGATTTTGTAAGAACGTAATTTACTCCCAATAAAAACCAGTGCGAATAATAGATCTACGTTCCAAACATTTGGCGTAGTTTCGCAATACCCCCTCCCGCCCAAACACACACAGGCGCACCTAAATTCAACATTGATCCTATTAAATCTAATTATTTTCTTGTCTCAACTACTAATTAATAACATTTAATGAATTAAATGTTATTCGAATGACGTGTCATTCAAGAAATCTAACTATTGCTCAATATCAATGGTTGATGTTCGAACTCAAGACCTCCCCGAAAGGTGTGAAAAAATGTATCGACTTCGAAAAAATTTTTGCTTTATACATCGTACCGCGTAATAACAAAACATTCTCACAGAATCTCAAATTAATTGAGCAATATTTTCCTACAAACTTTAAAATGTCCCTTTTCCCCAGCCACCCCGGAGACGAATCCTCGTTACCCGCAACACGCATTTCTTTCTTTTTCTTTTCTTTCTTTCTTTTGAATTCAGAGCCTCTATCGAGTTTTTCTTACTTGTATTAGTATTGATATTTTTAAGTGACTATCGACAAAGTGATTTTGATATCCATATCGAAACATTACGAGGAGAAGGGGAATTGATTGAGAATTATCTTAAGGATTGAGTCGACTTCAGTGCAAAATGTTAAATTTGATGGAACTTAGGAACATTGAATATTATAAACTTCGCTGCTTTGTAGTAGAAGTGAAGTAAGAAAAATTCTACTAGTTCTGTTCGATCTTATTTAGAGTTCAGCGGTAGTTCAGTACAAATTGCGTGTGTTCATATTGCATATGACACTCAGGTCTACACTGATTCATTGTGAGATAGTGAACACGTTGACACGTATGGGATTTACAGATAAAAAGTTACATAAAGTTATGTGGAGAGAGCCCAGGTCAAGGAAAAAAAAACAGTTCAAAATTTTGACCTTCAATACTTCGCGTAATTGAAATCCTGGGGAAAGTCCTGAGCAGTTATTCATCACTTGAAATTTCTAAATAGACGTGTGATAATTTTAGGCACTGTTCTTGATAGAAAAAGACCTGAAGACGATAGGCACTCAAGTAGTATCAAAATAATACTTTTTAATAACGAAGATTGTTACAAAAATAATTTTACCAAAAGTATTCAACAAATTAATGAAACTGTTCATAAGACATAAAACTCTGTTTAGTATTATATGAGAACAACTGTAGCATGAAGCCTTATTTTATTAAATTATCCATCCTGTGATTTATTTCATTAATGCAACTAAAAAGTACAAAAACCTATTCTTTTTCAAAGCGTCCGTCTAGTTCATATAGCGATTCGCATGGTAAAATTCTCTTAATGAATAAACGCACTACGTTGACGAAGGTCCAAACGGACTGCCAAGAATTATTTGACGCTGGTTGTAGAAACCTTCAGGTTTATATTAACACACATCAGTTTCTTTTTGTAGATATTATACACTAGATCCTATGAAGACACGAGCGCAACCTTCCTGGCGTTCGCTATGCACAGTGGAAGAATCCTGGCGTCAGTGAAGAAGCAACGCTTAGTCTCATTCATCCAGGCCAAGGTTACAGTAGATTAGGCAGAGCACGTGGCTGCATCCACGTGGGTGTCGCATTGCCTACTCTGTTTGACTTTGTCTGGCTGTTTGCGTCTTCAGTTCTTCTTTTGTTTATCCTTTTTCTATAGTCTAGTCGACTCGGTCGGGTTCACTCTAGTCTTTTTTATAACGTGTTGTGAAAAAACTATCGGTACTAAATGTTCTCAAAAAAGATCAGGACAGGTGTAAGATGTTTTACTAATTACTATTTATATTATAATTATAGTAAAATTAGGAGAACACGCATACCAATTTCTTGTGGTTCTATAGTAGAAAGTGAGAAGTCCACATATGGGATTGTAATTAAATAGAAAAAAGGGAAATATAGGAGAAGAAGAAAAATGAAAAAAAATTGTGAAATGGCTTGTCTTACACTAAAATGCATCAATAGAAACAAATGGAATGCAGTTCAGCAGGTGATAATTTGACAAGTCACACTGGAAGATGTATATTACACTCCATGGTACAATTTAGAATATAATATCGATTGTGTACTTTAAAGAATATCATGATTAAAAGATAATAAAGTCCAGTCCTTCAATATTTAGAAAAGAAAAAATTTATTCTCTGAAATTATAATATTATGTTTATTCAGATATCCATAAATCTCCTTAACATGACGAAATCCATGCGTAATTGAAGAAAATTGTACCCAGATAGTTAACAACAAATATACATAGTTATACAGAGCTGATGATCGTTTGATTAAAGAACTTTCAAGAATGTTTGCAGGGATATTAAACAGTTATAATATAAACATTCAGTAGTTATATGATGGCATCTCAAATATATGTCTTACCTCACAACTCTTTGATCTATGCGTCATTTGTAGTTCTAACCATGTGATGACAGTATTCAATCTCCTGTCGCGCCTAATAAATGGTATCATTCCTGTTACAATTGCTGCTGCTTTCTCTTGATACTGGATGTTCCTTCTCCTCTCGGCGTACTTAAATATTTATTGTATCCCCTCAAAAAATCTAATGGTGTAAGGTCTCTCCTTGGGGACCCTAGTGTTGGTCCACCATTCCCACCCAAGCATAAAAGCAGTCTTGACATCAACATAGCTACAACTGGAGCACACAAAGATGAATCTGAAGCTTTAATCCTTTCTGAACATTTGGAGACGCCACCCTTATAACATAATTATTTTACAAAACAGTTTCAAGTCCTGGCAATCATTCTCGATGAGCCTTGACGTTGTGCGTTGACAAGGCGCATATCTATACAGATAACCGTGACTCCAATGAATTCAAATATTCCTCTCTTCACGATGATCGAAACTTAACCCACGTTTCCACTCGTATCGCCTCCAGAACTTTGCTCGCCTGACATTAAAATATTACATGTTAGCTAAATCAGGTGGACTTATCGAGTCGCCAAGCAGCATGCTTCGAGAGGATCATATCCTTGTAGACCAATGCTTGAGAACTCCTTTGTCCCAATCTAACCTAAGCGCGTAAATGACAGTATTTATTGAATAGTGAATTCTAGCTGGAAGTGTAGATATTTCGGTTATATTCATGTACGATCTGTTCGTAAGGCAACATCATTATCGATGTCTAGCGTTACTAATTCCCGGTGATTTCTTTGGTTTGGTTTTTACCTAAATTAAATTGCTCTGTAAGTAGACCATCTGTAACGTACTCTTCTGAAACTTGGATTCTTCACTAGAAGGACATGTAGCGAATCTCAGTTTTCAAAAAATGAATTATGACAAAGGTATAAGGACCGATAAAATAGCAAATAGGGAATAGAAAATGAGAAATACGTGGTGCTTGATAACGTGATGTTAGATGAGAATATAATAGAGAGTAGGGAGTTTTTGCATAGCGTTCCTTCGAGCTATCGTATACGCTATCCACATGCAAGTTATTGTTGCGCATGCTCAGGAGTTAGTGGTACACAAACGCTCCTAGCGTACTACGTTACAACGTCTCTGCTGCTGTATGATTTTAGTGGTACGCTAGTGAGAGGTCATACCAAAGTATCGTATTCAAGTAAAAATTTCGTGAACTATCTTCCAAATTGAACTCTTGGAATTATCTTATTTGCAGTTTCAAATAAAGCAACTCCAAGATTTTGAATATTAAGAAACCGGAAGTGGAGCGCGGTGTGTAATTGAAGTCGGAATGAGCTGTCCAGAAAAAGGCTTCTATTCCCAAAGGCAAATCTCAAGTTTGGTTTCGATACATCAATATGTTCGTAAGTTATCAGGGGAACAAAATTCTTAACACATACGTGATTCAGGAGTTCCATCGATGTCTATGCTTCCTCATCATCCCGTATCCGTGCATTTGTCACTTTGGGTATGACTAGCCAGACCTGCTTTATATCTGCAGCTTTTTCCGCATCTGGTACACACCCATTGACTCGTTGAAAGTGAAGGTTGTGACGTGGGTGATGGATGTATGGGAGTTGCTCGCGTAGTTTGGGAAAGTCCGGATCTATTCTGACTGGTCTGATGCTGTTGTCTTGGACTTCTGGATGTCTGTGTCGCACGTGGCTGTTTAGACCAGATCCGGACTTGACTTCAAAGTCACAGTCAGTGCATTTTAGATTTGGAGGCACAGTTGTTTGTCTTCTTCTTCTATTTGTTTCTGTTGTTGTTGAGCTTGTTGTTTCAGAGGATGACTTATGGGCATGGGCTTGTTTTAAGTGTGATTGGACATAGACCCTTCCTCGTCTGCCGTCTCGAGTAAATGGGCAGAGAGGGCATTTCGAAGTGTAGATGTCATCTTGGTGTCTCTCTGTTATGCTTGGTCTTTTGATCTCCATGTTTTGCTTGTATCACTAATTATTTGATTTTCTTCCTCCATTCATTTCTGCTTGCAGCAAGGCTCCTCCAATTGCGAAGGTTAACATTTAAGTGTTTTAAGTCTTCTTACTGTGTCGGCCCCGCGCTTTTTTAGCTTTTGGTGCGGTCTTTTGCCTATTGTGAGTTCTGAGAACGCATTTGTTGGGGCAGTCTATGTTCTTCCATTCTACTGCCATGTCCTGTCAATCTTGGCGTCTTGTTCTTATGATGTCTTCAATTGTGATCATGTTTGCTTTCTCAAGAACGGTTTCATTTGGTATTTTGTCTTCCCATTTTATGTGCAATATAGACCAGAGACATCGGAGGTGGAATGCGTTCAGCTTTTTCTTATGGTTTTATGGCTTTGAAGGAGTGTCCATATGTCTGACACGTACAGGACGCTGCAAGCACTATGGTCTCAACTATTTTAAACTTTCTGGATAACGTCATGAGGTTTCCACACTCTTTGATACAGTCTTCCGAATGCTCTGTTCGCTGCATTAATTCTGTTCTCTACGTCGGAGTTGGCTGTTCCACTGGAAGTTATTTGGCTGCCTAGGTATTTGAATGCACTCACTGTTTCAATAGGTGTGTCATCAATGGTAATGGCCGCGGGTGGACAGTTAATAAACATTCATTTTGTATTTTCTTTGCTGACTTGTAGTCCAAGTCTACGGGCAGTTTCGGTGAAGGTGTTTAGAAGTTCTTGGAGTCCTTCAGAAGAGTCAGTTACAAGAGCACAGTCGTCTGGAAACATGAGGTCTTGAATATTTTGGTGTTTTATTTTTGTTTATAATTTCAGGTCTCTTCTAGAGAACATATTGTAGTCGCTTCGGTAAATGATGTTGATTCCATGTAGGCATTTTGAGCGACGTTTTTGACTATGACAACGATGTATATAAGGACCAAAACGTAGCCTTATCTTTTTTTTTTCAAACGATTACAATACTTCCCTTACACACTATGTGCAATTGGAAAGTAAAAAGAAGGTACTATGTTAGGTCTGTTTTTTTAACACGCGTACTTCATGTAATATGCAAACAATTTGCAACATGATAAATTCAAAAGGAAATATTTTGTAGTTTAATTTTCCTTTATACACCTTGGTTCCTCCCCGTTGGATCGGAATTGACCGATGAAAAAGTTATTTCTCTCATGAAAACAACACTTTCAACATAGCTCATTGGTGAATAACCGATTTCGTTATTTATTTACAACGAATGAACTGAGATAGTAAACATGATATAATTATTTGAAAAATGTTTTTTCTAGGCGTGATGACTTTATTATTATTCAATTACTTGATGAAAACATTTCGTTAAATTATCTTCACTGTGATTAAGAGTGAATATTAAAGATACTGAATTCGTGTAAAAATTCGACGAAATAATGAAATAAACGCTAATGTTTGAAATATTTTACAGAAGGTACTTTTTACTCAAAATCATGTCCACACACTTCGTAATTGATCTTGTAATTTCTTTGTTAGTTCTCGCAGAATCTTGTTAATAATTATTATGATCAATCTTTACGATTTTTATAATGTAAATCTTTTGTTTTTCAGATCAATATTTTTATAAAATTTGAAATTTTTATACTTTTATTTGTGGAAAAATATTTTCGGGCTTGTAAGTTGTCTCGTTTCTAGACGATATTTAATTTTATGCCACTGTCAGAGAATCGAATTTCAATTCTAAGGAGACCATTGGGTATTTATAGAAAAATCAAAACAGTAATTAACAATTTAATAAAGCGAAAGTTTCCTTCGAACACAATCAACCACGCATATACAAACAAATTCTCGGGTGTATCTGTTAAACTTTTGTGTTCCCTGTAATTTTATGATAAGAGCGTATTTGGTTATAATATTATGTGAAATAAAAATGTGAGACGGGACCGGGGATCGAACTCCGGAATTCCAGCTTAACGCGTAGGTGCGCTACCGCAACTGGACCCCCGACTTCAATATCCGGTGCCATCTTCCACTTTCATTCAACATAACATGATTAATCTGTTACCTGGCGGCGTGGTTAACCGCAATTTAAGATACTTTTGTACGAATAGTTTGTTACTACTCGCGCCAGTACTCCAAATGTTCTTCGGAGATGAAATCCCATGTCTTCTAAATTCACTCGAGTGCTTTGGATCTGAGCATAGTAGTGGGAGGTTCTCATCGCCCAGCGTGGAGGCATGCAGCGGCGGTAGTCGGTCGAGCGCAGGATAATAAAAGCGGCCTATAAACTGACGCGGCTCCCGACCTTGGCACGCGTCGAGCTGCCCCGCACCGACGGCGACGCCGCAGGCTGCGGTCATGGCGTCCACGTCGCGTCGCACGCCCGCTCATCACTCGAGGCACGGCGCGCGACGACAGACATTTTTTGTCTTACTTATAATCGTTCATCAGTATACTTGTTTTATAGTCTTTCAAACAGTATAGTCATTAGTAGAACAGCACGTATTTGTTAAGTAACTTCTTTTAGATATATTAAACTAGCGCCGCCTCGATCCGCGGCGCTTGATCAGAATCTATGGGATGGTCCCTTGCTTTTTTCCGGAGGGTAAATTAGTTTATTATTCCCACCTGATCACACCTACTTTGCAACGAATTTTTTGACAGTAAAAAGTACTATTTTCTCTACTACTTAGATCTTACCCAGACGTTTATTTTCTATTTAATTAATTTGTATTTCACAAAGTTTTGACTCTGTTTTCAGTCATCATCAGTTGTTATTATAATATATTTTAGATAATTAGCACAATCACCAACGTGAAAGTTTCCATATGTAGCTCTCATTTCGTTCATGAAATTTTCTTCCGACATGTTTGGTATTTAATGCTTCTCTTATTACGTCTATTGTATCTATAAATATATTTTCTATAATACTTCGACCTATAATACTTTTTCCATTCAAAACTTTTGTAAATGAGTAATTTTTGCGACATTCACAAGAAAACTGCAAAATTTTAAAATGGAAAATAAATGTCGATGAAAATTTACTATATTGTCATATTTCTATGTCATATGTCAATTATCAAAGATATATGATCAAAGATATGACATAAGTTCTCTCAATGAGAACGTATGTCATAGATATATGATCACAGCTGAACTGTTATCAAAGATAGTGCACAACACGGATATATGTTTCATCTAAGTTGTTTGATAATGCAGATATGACTTACTAAAGCCGATATTACACAATCATATTTATAACAATAATCGTTCAATAACTAAACTTCGTGTTACTAAGTTTTCGATCTTCTTACTAGTTCCATAGAGAGTAAACCAAAATGAACCAGTTGATCGAATACTATTTAAATAATTCTGACTTTTGAGTGTTAAAAAAATAGTTCAAAATATCTTCAAGTTACTATTGCAATAACGTGATAATTGAATATCACAATAACGCTGTGTAGACAGCAATTTGAACGGCAGATCGCTTCTTTGGAAATAAATCGTTATCTATTAATCCTTGAGGGTGTTACAATGTATCAGTAGGTAGAATAGAATTACGAAACTACCAAAGCAGGAACTGTACTTTCGACCTAGAAATAACTATGATTCGACAATAGCTTCTTCAGAGCTGGCGAACGGCAGATGTTTCATTGGAAACAGAAGTGATGACCTTTGCGAGTGGGTGATAAAACTCAGGTGCTGTGAAGGACCAGCGATATAGAGACGTTTTACTTGTCATTTCGCTCATGGTTGACGTGCTGAATTGCATCTCCTATTCAATCTTTTTGCGAAATGTCTCGGTTAAGTTCCTCCGTGGCGCAGGTGGTAGCCTTCTAGCTCATCACCGAGTCATCTCGAGTTCAATTCCCGGTGGTGACCGAAAAAATTTGTAGCAAATTTCACGTGAATGTCCCAGTTCATGTAGCTGTGACTACTGAAAAGCGAAGCATCCTTCCTCTATCCACTTCCACAACTGTAACTACTACTAACAACTCCTACTAACACATCCATGTGGGCCTAGTTGTTGGTAAATCCAGATAAGCGGCCCATCTACTAACAATACCCTACCACCCAACTCCTACCTCCAATCACTTCATGTTGATAAGATTTCCCATGTACAAATACTACAAATAATAAGAAAACAAAGATGTCGAAACTGCCTCCATCTTCCCTTTGTAGCGTAACTATATCAACCCCTGAAGCGCACTTGTCATGCTCCATTAAGGAACAAATCTCATCGGGGTACACTGAGTATGACACGAGGCGAGGAAATCCTAGAAATCGAAAGAAATTTTAACCGAGACTGACTTGGTCCAATGTGACGATTCCATGCATTGAGTTATCCAACGGAGAGTGTATAATGCGGTCACAAACTAGTGAAAACAGACCCGTGGTAATGCCCCATGTGATGCCTATACCCCATGTGATGCCCGGTCGAGGCCCGATGAGAACATCCGACTGAAAAATTTGCAAATCGTAGATTGTAAATTTTGTTTCTTTTAAAAATTCTAAAATATTTATTGACTTTATCTCAGAAGAACATATTATACGTGTACATGGTAATGTGTGTATGTATGAGCAGATATTGGTGGAAATTTTCATTTTGAATTGTTGCCTATTGAACTCATTGTTTCATAAATGCCATACATTTTCAGAAATGGGTTCCTTATCAAAACCTTATCTACTGTGTTCCATTTATAACGTATAGAACTGTGTAACATATTTTATGTAACATAGAACGGATCGCATTCATATTTCGGAGATATTTACCTGATTCGGACGTAGAAATATAAGAATTTATACCTCAGGCAAGCCTAAGATGAGGAAGCTGGATCAGCTCGCTTGCGGTCAAAGTGTAGAGAACGGAGATGTAACTCGCCGTCCATACACTGAGAGTATATACAGAGCGGGAGTCATTTCCGTGATCTCTGACCTTTGACTGCAAGCGAGCTGATTCGCCTGCCTCAATTTAGCTTTGCCTGAGGCATACAAGCCACGACGGTAGGTGATGCATGATGGTAGAAAAAAGGGTGAAATAGTATTTTGCTGAGTACAAATTGCATAATGGAGATATACTTACAAGGTGTGCTCACAACATGACGTGTCATGCTTCGTAACAAAGTATATTTCCTTTTTGATTCTTGAAAATGATGAATGAATATAAATACGTCCTTAACCTCTATGCAATCCCACAAAAGGTGGGAAATCCTGACATGAAAAGTTCAAATGTGTATTACCTTCATTTGTGGCTCCGTAATAAAAATAGCTGCTGAGGAATGACTGAGCAATGATGTAATCCAATGGGAAGGGGAACAAACTATCAACTCTGTCCTCTTCTTTAATAAAATCTGCAACTTATTCCTTGCTTTGAACATTTAATGGATGAAATTCTCTAACACTTTCTTACGTTGTGTTGTGTTCAGAAAGTATAATAAATTGATTCTCAACTAGAAAGATGGATGAGATGGTCTTTTTCATACACTTAAAGGTTTCGTGAAATTGGCGCCAATTTAATCCCGGAAAATGTTTAAATTAAATTACTAACCTATATACCCGTACAACTGCAGATACGTATAACCTGAAACTGTAAATATAGTATGCTACTATAAATACCAGACATAATTTCGGGAATTCTTCACGAGAATTAATCAGTTATAATTAAGTATTTGTTAAGAATAATGAGGATGTCATTATTATAATTAGGAAGTCAGTGTAGAGAGGTGTTTTGTTTGTAGATAGTTATTGTTCGGAGTGGACTATGATCAGACATATACAGATGAAATATCATAACATTTTCCTATCAGACAAAATTGAAAAGTGTTATAATAAATGACACAAAAATTGTCATACAACCGAGACCAAATCCTGAGCTTCCTTGATTAGTTGTAGTACCATTTATTTATTCATGTTAATGTTAAGGAGTTATGAAGATAATTTCTCGGCTAACAAATTGTTTTCTTGTTCTCTTAGCGCCTCGTAATTAAGCTTACATAATTCTGATGTATTATCAAATACAATACCCAACATTGCCTACGAAACTCTTTTTCAACAGTATACCTCTACCGCGTCTTCGTCATAAGGAAGAATAAATTTCATGGTGCTTCCCCGATATCTCTGTCCTTTCATTTCGATAACGTTTATTGGGATTCCCCTTCTTCAAATTCTCGTGGCGTGAAAATAAACTGTAACGCAATGTAACGATATCACAAACCTCTCTCCTCGCCCCTAGATTGCGTTACGCAGCGACAACCCCTCACTAATTGAACTTCACTTTCCTCCAGAAAGTGTTTCACTGGTCGTATTCTACGCACTGCTTGACAGTGTGCAGTGCGTTATAGCGTCCTCGTATTTGATCCACATTCAAACATGCGACGGACAGAGACTGCACCTGTACGGCGTCGCGTCGCTTCTCCAGGCCATGGCCATGGTCGCGACCGCTCCACTTCACCCCGCCCAACCCCGCTCGCCATCCTCTTCCTCCACACCATCCTTCTGTCCCTCCTCGTCCGCATTGCGCGCGCGACCTCGACCGAGTTTTGCCGCCCCCGCCAACGCCGTACATCCGTAGATGAGGGCGGCGGAGGCGGAGGCGGACAGCAGGAGTACGTGCAAGGTTTCACGGGAACGATCAACAGCGAGAGGTAAATGCGTATTAAAATGACGAGTATTTCCTCTTCCCTCGCGCCTCGCTCTACATACGTTTCACGAAGATGTCACCAAAGAACGTCGATAAATTATGTAAATCAAAGTGACTATTTTCAACTTAATACCCTACTCATCGAAATACTCTCAAAACCATAATCCCCCCTCCCTACCATACCCTTACCTCTTATAAATCAAGTAACGCTTCAACAATTTCCTCTCCAATACAAGTACATTTTTACATTATTCTTTATTTATTAGATCGTTCTTTTACATTAGGTATCTCTAATAAATTTCTAATCAATGCAAGAATATTCTTTTTGTTTTTTGCGTATTTGTAGTGTGATAGAGGCTTGCTTTTTATTCTTACTTATTGTGTTTCTTTCAATTTGTAATGATCTAAAACTTGTAAATAAATAAATAAAGGTTTCGGCATGGAAACTAAAAGTTGAACCCTCCTTTCCCGTTCATGAATCATGTAATTTATGAACGAAACTTCCTGTAGTATCCTGATATGTGAAAAGTCAACATTTTGTTCTCTGTTCATTAGAATAGTACGACACCATTAAAATGCACGTACTCGTATTTTCTTTTGTATAATATTCTCTCATTTAAGTATTCTTATTCTATCTCCCGAAGGAAGTGACACGTGATTTCCCCTTTATAAAAAGTTACAAAAAATCTACAACGCGTGAGAAGAAAAACTTCTTGTAGTAAATTATGAGATAGAGAATTGGAATTAATCTAGATTTGCTAATTTACCTAAAAATTCAACTATCCAACGAACGTATTTATTGGTTTCTTCATTCATTATGAGAATTATCTTTATCCAAACACTACGAAATATTCCTAAGTCATCACAGTTTTCATACACTATGTTTATTAAATGAAAATCAACACAACAATAAAATTACTGAGCCTTCGTCGAACTGACGATACCAATTGCTCAGGTCGCGTACCACCGGGGAAAATACCCGTAGGAATATAAATGCTCATTAGTTTCAACTGCTCGGAACAATAGGTCACGTGTGCCGATAAACTGCCATTCATTTTCTCTACGTGTTTTCCTTTGTTTCAGCGGCAACTCAATACTTTTCCTGCTCCGTAAGGTAGATTGGTTTTTCTATTATTCTGTCAACAACTTGTTGATCATTTCAACAAATAACCAGAGTAGTGTGATAAATTATAAGGCATATTGTTATTGATGATTTTATTGTCGCTAAAAATCTTAAGTCGCATATACAGCATATTGAAATGAAAACATAAAATAAAATGATATCAGGAAAAATGAAAACATATGTAGTGCGAGCAAGCCGACTAAGTAACGTACCTGGGTATACAGAAATGTGTTGGCTAGTGCGTTGGGTGAACGGAGGTCATTATATTCAAAAGGAAAGGGGTTAGGGTTTTCCTCGTAATGACGGCAGAAGTCGGAAAGAATATATTGTTGTATTTGTAAATGGGAAATGTAACGTGCTATTGAAGCTTATATACATCGAACGATAGGAGTTAGGAGTTGGGTGGTAGGTCCTTGTTAGTAGGTGGGCCGGTCTCCTACCAACAACTTGGCCCACATGGAGGGGTTAGTAGAAGTGGTTAGTAATAATTGATACTAGGCGGAACTGGATAGAGGAAGGAAGGTTTGCTTTTCTGTAGTCACAGCTGTATGAACTGCGACATTAATGTGAAAAGCTACAAATTTTCTGGCCCCATCGGGAATCGAACCCGGGATGACTTGGTGATGAGCCACCGGTGGGGCCGGAAAGAATTTGTGTGAAAGGACTCAGGGTTTCAAGTAGGGTGGTGTGAACTGTTTTTTTCTTTCATTGTAGTATTTGTAATCGGAAATGTAGCGTGCTATTGATGCTTATCTACATGGGACGATAGGAGGGGGTGGTTGGGTTATCATTAGTAGGTGGGCCGCTCAGCTGGGTTTACCAACAACTAGTAGGTGGCCCGCGTAAAGGTGATGGTAGGAGTAGATAGTAATAGTACGAATACTAGAAGCAGTAGGAGGTAGATAGGGAATTAGGATAGGAGAATTAACGATAGAAATTAAGGATAGAGGGGACAAGTTTTTTATATTTATATATTTAAACCATGAATAATTCAATACATGTTATTTATAGCACCCGTGGTAGTCTGTTTAGAACTATTTTCGCAGTAAATCATAATCGTGTTCTATGTTAGGTACACCATATATTCATGGTCAGACATTCCATGGCATTTTTTTCTTTTTATTCATCAAATCGTTTTCAAACAATACCTCGTCATCACACAACCATCTTGAATCCTTCCTTTATAATTCATATGCTGTTAACAAACTCCTCGACAATGATGTATTTCTCTTTACTATATATTAAATGTCCATAGTTACTCATCGAAGGAACATCTGTTATCTTCATTCAATTTAAATATCTTGTTCTCTCTACCCCATATAACTCACAATCCTATAATACGTGGTCAACTGACTCTTCACCATCACCACACATACACTCTCATGATCTCACTAATTTAATCCTCTCTAAATACTTATTCATGTCACCATGTCCAGTTAACATTTGTATCATCCTATAACTCGGTATAAACCATTTGTTGGTCTTCGTTGCATATTGCACATTCTCAATAAATATGTATGTATTTCAGCCTTTCTGCGAACTATTCCATCTTATTTGCCATGCTTCGAGCAATATGTCTCTTATCCGGCGTTTCCAACCTTCCTCAGTTACTCGCACTTCCTCCCATCTAGCGTTATTCTTCCCTCTCTTCCGCAATTCCAAGTTCATAGGCAACATGCCCAAAATTACATGCAGTGCATCATTTGACACAGTTTTGTATGAACCACTCAATCGCAGTGTACATATTCGCTGAAGGTGAACCAATTTATTCTTCATTGTTATGTTATTTAATATCTTTGCACATACACTAAATCCATACGCTATAATTGGCATCATGTCCCCTCTATATAATTACATTAACTGTTTCTTCCTCAAGTTGAATTTAGATATCCCAATTCTCGCTATTACATAATAAATTTATTTGACTTCTCTTCTAAAAACCGCATGTGTTCCCTGAATCCCAAATTTTGATCTATACTTAGTTCCTAAATACTTAGTTTCTCCACCTATTTGTATTTTCTCCCCATTTAACCTCAGTGATGGTTCTCGTTTCCTTACATTTTTAGACCGCATTGTCGTTGTTTTACTAATCGCAATTTTCAAACTTTTCTCTTCACACAATTCAGAACAGTCTCTCAGAACTTGATTCCCTCTTTCTTCCACCTCCCTACTTGAATTCCCTTCCACAAAGAGTGTCATGTCATCGGCATATGCCACAATTCCTACCCTTTTCGATTTCATGTTTTAGGAGGTTACCTAATATGAGAATTCAAAAAAATGATCCATCATGAGAGCCCTGAGGTGTCCCTTTGTTATTCTTTATTATTATTTGTTCCTTTCCTATACTCAAGAAAGAATACCTCTCTCTGAAATAGTCTACTGTGATGTTGTAGAGATACCTATTTATTCCTTGATGACGTAATTTTGCCAAAATTATGCCCCACTGTGCATTATCGAATGCTCCTTGAATGTCAACAAATATGACGAGCACTACTTTCGTACTCCGTCTTTCTACCATTGTTGTTAAGGCATATAATACGTCATCGGTTGATTTCCCTTTACGGAATCCATATTTATTATCTTTCAACCATTTCTCTCTTTCAACAATCCTTGCTAATCTCGTTATATTCAATTTTCCGGTACTTTGCCCACGCACGGAAGTAAACTTATGCATTTTATCGATATGCATTTTATCATCATATTGGTTATACCATCGTAGACTGGACTTTAATTGGTTCTTATTTCCTCCATTACCTGCACAAACTTTGCATCTGTTATTTCGTCTAGTTTGGCGTTCCCAGCTGCCAAGGCATCCCATTTGTCATCTGTGTCATTCCTCAGCAAAATCTTTTCCATTAGCACCTTTCCTGTATCAACCCAATTCATCGTATTTTTCTGGCCTATATTAATACTATGTCATCCTTGTCGTCTCTTAATCTTATCCCACGCGATTAGTTACGGAAGTCCCCATATATCATTCCGAAGATTCTCTTCAAGAAATTTTTCCCACGTCTTTATTTTACGTTCTCTTATTTTCCTTCTATATTCACGTTAATTGTCATATACTCCATCCAAGCAATATCTTCATTTTGTCCTTTTCTTCTCACATGTTGTAACTTCCTCCTCGCTTTGACCCGTTTCCGCTTAAACGCACTTAACTCCTTATTCCACCATATATGTCCTCTTCTCCCTACGTCTCGTTTTCGAGGAACGTGTTTGTAAGCTGCGCGCAAAACACTTATCTCATAGTAGTTAATGTACTCTTCTATATCTGATAAAGTACAATTTATTGACATCTCTTCCAATTCCTTCCGAAAACCTTCCCATCGTATTTTCTGCAAATTCCATCTAAATTGAAGATTTTCCTTTTGTTGAAAGGCACCAACCTCAAATTCAATCGTCAAATTGTCCGAAGTCGTACCAGTCTCTAGTCTCCACCCAATGATATCTTCCTTTACGTCAATGTTAAATCTATTACTGATTGACCTCATTCACAAACAAACGTATTCTCTCCTAAATTATTTTATACCCCTAAACCAAAGTCAAATATAAGATTCACCAGCCATAGTCCGTATTACTTTCTAATTTATCTCCTGTTCTCTGTGAATAATTTTCGTAGCTTGTTCACTTTAGTCAAACATTTCTTTTTACCTTGTAAATACTCACTCTCCATTATTACATCGAGACGTCCATATATAAATCTGCATACTATCACGTTTTTAGTGCAATACTGCATTATGCGCATAAATTCTATTCTCTGGTTTATTACTATTAAACAAGTCCATCCGTTTGTTTCGTCGATCACTCTGTGACTTAATTTATTGTGTATCGACGTTTCCCGTAGCACATATGTCTCCTGTAAACAGGCTACATCGTACTGTCCTTCTCCCAAGATGACCGCTTTTCCTTTCGACGCTGTTTTGCTTCACTATACATTTTGTTGCTTTAATCCTAATAAATTGTTGAGTTTATAAATTGCTCTTTGGCTCGTTTTTCTCTGGACAGTTGTAATCGTTAATTCTGTGGTCATATTTATTCCCTTTTCGTCTTCAATTTATATATCCACTAGGTGTGACATTGTTAGGTTTTCATACCGGTGGCCATTTTTTGTACAATGGCCGCAGACTTCATTTCCCTCGCTGCAAAAGTGAGCAATATGGCCGTGTCTGTAGCACCGAAAGCAGCGAATTGAGGTAACACACTCCGCTACTCTCCATCCCCATGAAAAGTCTTCCGTGCACCAAAATTCCTTGGATCACTTTATTATCCGTTTCTAGTATTCTATTTTCTATAGGTTGCCGTCTTCACGAAATTTCTGCCACAACTCTTGTTGCAATATCAGGTATAGGACTTGCATTGTCTGACACATTTTGTTTATGAATGGCTTCATCTATTTCTTTTTCTGTTGTCTCTTACCGTACCATATATAATCAGTCTTGATTGGCGTCTCCTCTGTCGTTCAATAACAATATTTTCCTCTTCTTTCGAGATGGTTTCTAATCGGGCTATGTCTGATTCCGTATCACCAACTGCCACTATCTTCTTCCGATTTTCCCGAATCTCCATCACATTAATTATTTCTTTCTTTTTGTTCATAATTTCTGGCAAAGGTTCTTTAGGCTGCTTTTTGCCAATCTGTTTCTCATTCTTGATTCCAACAATTAACACATTATTTCGTCCATGTGATTTCATCCTCCTTGGTCTCTTTACAATTTGTGAATATGAATTTTCTGAAACATTTACCCCACCTGTGCATATCCCTTCAACCCTTGTGTTATTTTGAAGCTTCTTTAAAACTCTCTCTTCCATCCTCCGTATTGCTCCTAATATATCCTAACCTGGCATACTCGTATGTTTCCCATCCGTTCGGTTACACTGCAACTCTTTGAATATTATATCTGACTTCTGTGTTAATGTCTTCTCAACTCTTCCTACGTACTGCCCAAATCCGAAGGAATAAGATTTTCTTTTTTTCGTAAAAAAAAAAGGAATAAGAGGGTTCGCTTTTCTAGTCACAGCTATAAGAACTGGGACATTAATGTGAAAAGCTACAATTTTTTGCTGACCCCTCTGGGAATGAAATCCGGAATGACTTGATGGTGAACGAGCACGCTAACCCGTTAGCCACCAGAGGGTTCATCTGGAGGTTCGGGTGAGAAGGAAGCAATTTGCGAACTAATTTAACAAGGGGGAGAAAAGGTCAGGAATTTGTTCTTTTAGGTGGGAAGTATTATTTGCCTTTTAGTATCTTGTGAATTATGTAAAATTTCTAATTAGAAATAATATTGATATGTTTATTATTTTCTAATTTATCATATTATAACATAATTTATCATACTTTGTTAACCTCCCATAACTACCATGTTTTAATCATAGAAAATTTCAATATGAATATTAGCTTCCCAAACGTTTCGGACGTTCATCTTCAACGTCTGCCATCAGACTTGATGTATCACTGACACTCGAAGAAGGGTACTCACTTGGCCACTGGAACCCTTCGGTGTTTGGGACATATTTATCATCTTGTATGTCGTAGTACGTGTACCCCGCATCATTGCCATCCATTGGTGAAGTATCGTAATAGAAGGTTGGCTAATCAGGGTAATAACCTAGCATACGGAGTCCGTATTTTTAGGTTACTATCTCTGGCAATGGTCTTTTCCGGTATCATGTGATGTCTGATCTCCCAGGCGTGGTTGGCCAACCTTGACTTGAAGGTTTCTTTCTGGTGTTTTTTGAATCGCTCACGCAAGAAGTCATTAACCGGTCCCCTAATATCCCTCATGTGCATACGCTATGTAACGACGTATGCCTCATAGGTATTTCATTGTTAACCACTCATTGAATGTTCATTGACAGCATAAGTATGAAATAATATTTTGATATTCGAAAACTTATTTCAATGTACTCGTATATTATTTGAAATATCAATTCCAAGCTTGCTATGCGGAATCTCAGAGGGAATTTTAAGGTAACATTGTCATGTAAATTAAAATCAAGAATGATACTTGTCAGATCTTTCTAAGATTTATTAATTTTTAATTTCGATTTTCCATAAATTGACAAAGATATTTCTTTTTGGATATTTTTCTTGAAATATCGTGATTGAAGTATCTTTTTATCGTTCCAACTTATTTTTGAAGGTTGCTGATGAATAACTCTATTTCTTACGTCATTCTGTATCAAAAATATAATAATATGCAATGTGTGATGGGCAAGATGATTGGTTTCAATATTTTGTTGGTAATTGCAATAATGTCTACGATTACATCTTCATTGCAAAGGAAAAATATATTAGAAAGAGAGACAAATTCTAGAGCGCTGTCTCTAAAATTTTGACACGATCACCATGAAGTTCTGCCAAGATCTTAATATAAAGTTGGCTGACATCTCTCAGACCGAAAATAATGCCAGGGTTTACGTTATCCCTCATCAAATTAACGTACAACAGATATTCAGAGAACTCAGTGCGATCAAGCCTTAGAAGGTAATTCGTTTTATTAAAAACGATTCAATACAATAAAATAGCGATATTGTTTCCTTTGCCATTAGTAGTTTGATGAAACACGTAGAAGTATGTTTTATTTTTGTGAGAATTATGAAGTAATATTTCGTTTCCTGTGTTCTTATAGGAATATGGAGTGGGCCAGAAGACTGTAGATCCCTCATCACTAGAAGGTACGTCTTCAATATCATTTATAGATTTTGTAGTAAAATATCCATTGCAGTCATATTTCGTAAAAATCATTCCATCGAATGAAATATTTTTTAGGAAATCAAGGTTTTGGTAATTTGGAAACTCACACAGTCAACTCGTTCGTTTTTTTCCACCAATTCAAAATCTTATGAATGAGTTGTCGTACGCATGAGAAATAAAACGATCAGCATGGCTGAATCATTTGATGCTAGCCAGCGTCTACGGACAATTGAATCATCGGTATTGGGGTCCAATTGTATCCAAACAACAAAAAACGAGTTTTCAGCACGGACTTAGCTGCGTCACAGTGTAAATACGATTGAGTTGATGAAAAAATTTGATTGAAAAATTTCCGTGGAGTCGGTTTGTGAACCTCGTCGCATCACAGAAATACGAATTATATTTTTCGTAAGTCGTATAAAACAAATAAAATAATTCTAACTGATATAAGCGCAAAAAAATTGACAAATAAATGTGAGGTAATTAAATAATTAATTGTAAAAAACAGTTTAAACAACACAGACACAAAAATTTCAGAAAGTTCAACTGCTTTTTCATATTTGTTACGCACTATGAATTTGCATATTATAATAATAATCTACACCTACCACAGAAGTCTCATAAGCCGTTTCTTAACAAGACAACTAATTGATTGATAATTCGTAATTTAATCCAATATCTACACTTCTGACCCTAAAAATTACAACAATACTTAGATGATCCGATAGCAAAATCATTTTTTACTGCACTCATACAGATTGTTGGACAGAAGCCAAGATATTTTAAGCCTATAACCAGGAACGAAGCATGGAGAAATTAGTAACCAGTACTATCGTGTCTACGAACCACTACAACTGTAATCTCACGGAAAATCCTGTCGAACAGAGCATGATGATGGATACGATCAACTCTTCGCCCGGATTCATCAATCTTTAATATTATTGAGTAGTGGAGAGTCAGTCTCTCGGCAACCCATGATCAGATATTTTTAAGGGGTGACAATCTAGAAAACATGCTGGTCCAGGTACTAAAGAAAAAAATAAATCTTCTGCAGTCGTGACCTATGGAGAATGAGTTTCTAGTCTCGCAAAAGCGTTTATGCTTTTCAAGAAGGTTGACGCATTTTACCAATTCTTTATCAGTAATTAGTACTGCAGTATATTTGTACCGTATCAGGAATTAATGATGCATTTAAATTTTGGGTTCAATAGAGAGGAACAGTCCCAGTGGTATACAGCACTTGTACTTAATTTTTCAAACGTCAGCTTCAGCGCCGTCTTTCACCAGTAATTTTGTTCTTCTCTTTCAAATATTCAATGTTTCTGTACCTTAAAATGTGAATAAAGTTTTTGCATCTTTAATCAGATCGATCACTTTTCCCTGTAGCACAAAAATTTTAAAATAATCTCGAAAGTAAGGTGTTACTTAACCGAATCGCATATTAATGAACATTTAGATGATCTAAACTTACAATTTGCTTTAGAATTAACAATTTTTTTCTGAGGTTGGGAATTTTTTTGGAACATACTAAGCCCAAGACTATATTTTTTTGTAATGACCGCCCCTAAAATTTTAGTCTGTATCCGCCCCTGGTCGTGACAGCCCTCAAAGTCTTTCCATGACTTCCTTTACAACAGGACTCCACATTCCCGGTCTTTTACTTACCTTTCCTGTTGTTCAATACCTACTTTACTAAGGTCATCTTCCACATTATCTATCCATCGTAACTCTGGTCGGTCTTTATTCCTCTTGCTAGTCGGATTGGTCAAGCGAAATAACCAAACTCAATTACTTTAAATCATTGCTATTTCGTTTTCTATGCTCTTGAATAATCTGAGGTTCTAGTCGAGGAAACAGTCGGTCACCCTCTGTATTGATGATCAGCATAGTACGAGTAGCATTCAGTCGTAAATTTTCATACTGCGAGATAGGGTCACGGGCGCTTCGAAGATTGGACAAAGCAAAGGACACGTCACGGTAACGGTAGCTGAAAAGAATCACCTATCATAGGAACAAGATGTCCGAGAAGCGTACGACGATGTCGAAAGCAAGCTGGTCATGCCCGTGTCCTTTGGTACTCATATAGGAACGTGCACAAAGATGTTTATACCCATAACCGGGATTCGTCTCAAAAGATGACGTGCTGCCATTCCCGTGTCTGCGATGTCACCACACCACTGTGACCACTGATGCACGTGTGTCTCTATTCTGTGTCAAAAGGGAATCAGCAACGATGGTCGGTGTGCAGATAGTCAGTAATATTGCATACGTTGTCACACTATTGCTAGAAAATGTGACATTTTTCAGATATTTGTCCCAGAAACGAACCAGGTTTTTTACTCCGAGTACGGGATGTAACTGCACGATCTGGCAAGGACGTAGAGTGAAAGTAGGTATATAACTTGGAAGTTAGTGGCCGTGAGTCACAAAGACATCACGTGTAGGTTCTGCATGATCTGGACGCATAATTCCATATTCACTTGATAGTTATGGGATTCCCAGCAACATGATCAGAAATATCGCGGAAATGTGGTAGGTAAGGGCAGTAGCGTTACTAGACGGGGACGGAGGAGTGGTCCCCCCAGGCCTCCATCTGTGAGGGACCTCCAAATGTGTTAGCAAAAATCAAAAAATACGCAATATTGGACACAAATATCCGCTAAAATTTTACATAATCGTAAAATAAGGAATAGTTGAGATTTCTCAAATTTTTCATATCAATTCTTTAAAATGCATTAGTGCGATCGATACGCACTCGATACATACATTTGGAGATGGGACCTAAGTGTGACCCTGGACCTCATTAAGATATAGGTTCGATACTGGGTCAGGGTCACACTGGTGAAATTTAGATAGTCCAAGATTGATTACTCCTTCCTAAATAGGTAACGCAAACCACGAACATATTTTACCTTTCGCATAAGCGAAGACATTGTACCTTTGATGCGTATTTAACGTTTGTTTCCATGGAGTTGTAATTTTAATGGTCAGCTGTGTGCTTTTGTCTACAGTTCATTCAAATTCATTCATGAACGTTTCCATTTCTTCATTCAATTCATGAACTCTTGTATTCGTGATTCACTCTCATGGGACGTATATCAATATTACAGAGATGGATGCAATAGTGTAATGGACTGAATACACTAATACACAGTAGTATAGTCTCTACACCCTATCTACTTGATGCTGAGAATATTAGTGGGTTTCTGTAAAAATTATGTGCTATTTACTTTCCCGTTCTACCGGTATCTACCATTACGCAAGATCTTGTCCTCGAAAGTACGTTTTGGTGGATCCATGACCGGAACCTCATTATATAACAATTTAATCCAGAAATAATAAGTGGTATTGTTAAACACTCTAAAATATGCTTCTGCATGGTACTCATTAAAATAATCATTCTCAATTAACAGTTTTATGAAGAAAATGTGCGTATCTCTCGAAAGAAACTGCAAAATAATGTTTAAAATCATAAATGAGTGAAAAATGTTTTATTGTAAAAACTATGAATTGACTCACTAAGAATTTAACTCCAACGTTGGACATAATAAATTGTGTCCACTTATATTAAACAAATGAAAATATTTAATATTTTGATCCCTCTTTCAATTTCTGAATCTGTCATTACATCGAACAGTTTTAGGCGAAGCGTTTCAGAGCAGATTCCTGGACTGTAGTGTTGATTTGCAAAATTCTTAGAATTAGTTCATTACTATTCTACAAACAGACTAATGATAACAGAAATAAGTCAAACCGTATTATATTTTGTTTATTTGTGAATTGACAAAAGCATTGCACTTTTCGGTGACATCAGCACGTATATTAATGACATGTCATGAAACCCATCCTGGTCCGAGTTTCCTCCGGGTAGTGGCGGATTTTCTGTAGGCGAAAATGTCATTAATATTTTATTATTAATCTCGAATTTTTACTGAACATAATATCTACGATTCATTTTGTAATAATATGTGGATAACCGTACATATTGTATTAAATCATTTTTATGTAAGTATTCCCTTCAACCCTTGATCGGAATTCATGGAATGGTCCCTCGCTTATTTCCGGAGAGTAACTTAGTTTATTGTATTTCTAGCGAAGGTAGGAATGTAGCTCTGAAATATCTTAAATTGGCGTAAAATAACAGAGTAAGAGGCACTTATTGTGATCTCAACTAGAATAACATTGTAATTTCTATTGACGGTGTTTACATTACGACTTATGGAGGAAACTCTTATTTTCAAACGAAGGTTAACTCTTAAATCACGAATGTGATGGAAGTTTACTTTGATTTGTAGTCACTTTTCCGTAATACTTTTACATCACATTTATCTGTATATAACACTGAACATTTTAGAAGATATTTTACTTTTTCCGAAGTGAGATGTATAAATCACGAAACCTCGCGCTCGACCGCCATATGCTTTTATGTTTTTCAAAAGAATCAAGTGAGTTCTTGAGTATTGTTTATGCTATATTATTCACTGTGTATTCAGATTGATAGTAATTAAATCATGTTTCTTCATCATTATAATTCATAATGTTGGGTTGTAAAACAATTGGAAATAAACAAAGGTATTATACTTATCAGTGATTTGCCTAACTTGGAACACTGGCCCCTCTTTATACCCCACGTGGTCAAATGCAATTCGCAACTGCTTTTTTGACAAAGTTTATTTATTATGTTTATTCATGTTTAATTTAGAGAGCGGGTGTTTCGTATTTTAAACGTTTATATTGTATTAGTATAGTTTACTCTTCTACATAAACGCCCGTTTCCACTTCATAACGAAGTGCATTTATAATAATGTTTCCCTCAAGTTACATGTCACATTGTTTTCTCTCGTCGTCGTAGAAGGTGACATGAGACAAGTCAAGAGCGTGACTGCACGCGCGTGGATTATGTTAATTGCTGGTTATGAGTGTTGCATTAGCAGTACTGACAATTAAGATGAGTATCATTTCAGTTACAGATGAAATCGGCGCACTCTACAACACGTATGACAGTGGCGCCAGAGTGGTCATGCGGAGAAACACAGCTCTTCAGTCGTACGATCTCGGAATATCCGAAGATGTCTTGTGAAGAAACGTATTAATCAAGCATCAGGTAAATTTCAATTTTCTTTTGGTTTCTCAATTACTTACATTATGCACAATACGCAGCAATTAAATTTCATGATACTTTACTTATAAAACATTTTGCGAACAACTTCCGGATAAATGTCAACTTTCGTTCTTATTACCTATAAACACAAGTTCTAAGTGTGAGATACAGAATTTTCCCCATTCTAATTAAACTACAAACTGCTTTCATCATCATCAACACTGGCAAAACAGCTTCAGAAAATATGCTAGAATTCTCAAGTTCTTCAGAAGCTCATAAACACACTCTTCGTGGTAACACCTCGAAATATTATACATGTTTTCAGCCATGATAGCAAGAAATTTTATTCATTTTAAATTCGCTTCTAAGATCTCTGTATTTCAGTTCAGATATGTACTTTATCATGTTGAACATACTATTAAGAGTTATGATACTTTTATTTAATCGTAAATACTGTATTTATTTTGTATTTCAAACAATTTTTCTATAATTAAATACCAGACAAACAAATTTTTGAACCGTCGTCCTACACCATTGAATCGATGATACACGCATGCGCGTCGGCAACGTCGTCATGATGCTGTTTTTCGATATCGGCGCGACTATGACGACAATGCAACGACGTCGCTACGACTGGATATTTCTGTTTTGTGGAGACCCACTGAGTCAGAGATGTCATCGGCATTGTGAATTGATGAGAGGATGAACAATAACAAAAGTGAGAAAAATTGCACTTTATTTTGCTGTTGGGAGTAGAAACTCTAAAGACTGAAGTCCTTGTTATCGGACTTGTAGATCCTTTTTTTAATTTTTAATTTTTATTTTTTATATATCATTGGGATGTTATTTGCCATTACGATGAAATGTCGTATAAAAGTCATATAATGTTCATACACATCAATGAAAATATAAATTCTTGCGTTTAGGCAATATATTTATTAAGTAGGTCAACGTTTCGCCAGCGAACGCTATCTTCCTAAGGGCTACAAAAGTATTACAAAACCATGCTGTATTACTGCTTTTTGAGACTTACGATATTTTGAGAAGAACAAACTTTAATATTTGTAGGATTTAGTGCTTAAATGAAATGTTACGAGCTTTTGAGTAAATACGTTATTTGATTCGTGATCTTCGTGGTCTTGTGTACTGTTTTTACATCTTCCTATCTTTCTTGGAGTGACGAAATTCGTTTCTAGCACCTCCAAAAACATAAAGAGGTAACCAGTCAGAACCTTGCGAAACTTTCGAAATGATTACTGGAGTAGATTGTCTGTGTACTCTTAAGAACAAACAATTAAATTGAGGAAAATGTATTCAAGTAGGATGAATGAAAATCAATCTGGATTATTTTCGCAAATGGTATTTTTCTTTGAAATGTAGTTCATGTAATAACCTTGAATCAAAATGAAATTACTTTGTGTATTATTAAGCTTTTTCAAAGTTTTCAAATTTACTCGGGGACTCAGTGTTAATAATTATAATCAGCACCTTAAAACATACAGGAGCAAAAATTTAGATATTCTTCATAACGTTTAGGGAATGGGCTAGTGTGTAAACTGACGGGCAAACAATTCGTAACACAAAAAATGCTAGGTTTTAGGAAATTTTGTTTATTGTTAAAAATATGTATCTTTGAAACGAGCGTGATACATGTAATAAGAAATAATTTTTCTTAGATTTCTTTTATATTCGGGGGAGAAAAGTTAAAATTTATCATTATAAAAGCATTATAAAGCAAAAAAATCAAAATTTCTCCAAAACTTTCTAAGTAGACGCTCTTATTATATGTTCCCTGAATGACTAGATTATTATATGACTGCATTCTTGCATGCAAATTTCGACAGGAGGCCCAGTTTTGTTATCGAAGTAATGATAAAACGAATGAAAGAAGAAAAGAGTACATTTCACTTACCCTTTATCAACTAAGCACGTTATCGTATCCCAAGTATAAAACACATTTTAAATACAAATTAGCGAAATTTGTCCTCATTGTTTGATGACAGCAGTGATACTTTCGTTCATTTTCAAATTGGCTTTAAAGATTACATTTGACCTCAATGCTCCCCCTGTAACGAAAAGAGGTTTTAATTGCGGAACTAACTATAAAGGGGACATGATATTTTACTCCCATACGATAAAACGATAAATACTATACCAAAGTTTACTTAATCCACTACTACTCGGCTTTTCTATATAATATCGCGAAACAAAGTTTGGATTAACATTTGGTGTGATAAATGTTTTGAACTTTCGTATTTCGAATAATATAATTAGTACTTGAAAAGTATAAAAACACCTTTGAAACAAAGCAATTGAAGTGCTCGTTTTCGACTTCCAGTTTAACAAAAGAAGGCTCATATTCTCGATTCACGACAGTTACAATTAAATAGTGCTAAACAAACGTAAATTCACTTCATCTTTTTACATTAAATATACTTTTTCTCTCGTTTATTATAGTTTTTTATGTGCGAAGAATCAAGTTTTGACATGGTATATTGTTTTTTAATCCTCGTTACGTGTACGTCTCATTTAGTCTTTCCTCACGCTAAATCATGTCGCCACGTCGCTGAAATATTTATAATTAATTTCTTTCAGATATGTCCTAATTTATTATTTAAAAATATCCTTAGAAGACCTCATATGCCACTCCAAGGGTTTAAATTTAATTTTACAAAGAATCACGTTAAAGTACAATACTTGCAACTAGCATTAAAAAGTAAATATTACTTCCTTTTTTACACTCAAGGACTTTCTTTATTAAAAATATATTTTCCCTTTACAGTAGAACCTCGATTATCCGGGGTAATAGGGGGGGGGGGATCGCACGGATAAATGAAAACCTCGGTTAATCGTGACACTTTATTTAATGAATTATGTACATAAACATGCATAAATGTGTGTGTAGAATGTCACGTTATCAGGAGTTGAAATATGAAGTAATTAGTCTTCGTTTCTTACACTTTGAAATGATTTTCCTTACTTCATTTCTAATATTTCTCAAATTTGTTACGTCAAAATTTTATTGGTACCTGTCTCTAAGTTTCGAGGGACTTACGTACGATTGGGAAACAAGTAGGAAGTAGTTGAATTTATATATGATAATACATTTATTGTCAAAAAGACTGTACAAACTGCTTATGACGACGTGAAGGACAATTAATTTACTCTGTAGTAGAAATTGAAAGAGTGAGCACCACGGTTAGTCGAGACACGATAAATCGAGGAGGTTCTACTGTATTTGATAGTAACACTTGGATAATACAGATCAGTCAATCCTGTTCAACAATACATACTCTCCTGTTAAAAAATATACTCTGTACTGTGATTCTGAGGAAGGGAGAATTGTATGTATGTATGTATGTATGTATGTATATATATATATATATATATATATATATATATATATA
>NNCF01126869.1:563623-582346 GCA_002313205.1 Laupala kohalensis | reverse complement strand
CCATAGATCCACCACAGTTCGCTACGCATACCATTCTTCAGTTTGCGGCGTCTCCCGTCTGTGGGAAAAGGTGAGAGGAAGATGCCGTTCAGGTGTGGGAGTGGCGACGTCCTAATCTCTCGCACAAGGTCGTTTTACCTGACCACTGTCGGTCGCACCCTCTCCGCCGCCGGAAGTCGGTCCCCAGCACAGCAGGAGTTCCTCTCCAGGAAACGGATGATTGGAGCGGAGCCTCGGCGCCTTTACTCTCCAGGGAATTACCCCTCTAGAAGCTCCCAAAAGCCGCGATCCCAATGATTTCATTGGAACAGTAATTATAGACATTCTCAAGTGAGTGTTTTGTCGTTTCTAAAATAAGGAAATTTGCGGTAGCAGTTGTTTCTCCACAGAGGGCGTGGGATTTGGTGGTTTATTATGATGCTATCTTTATGCTATTTATATTATCTCATTTATTCCTGTTCACTCACAAAATAAACTCATCGAAAAAAAAGTGTTTTAATAGAAAAACATTTTTGATGGTATTTCTGATCACGTCAAAAATGTATGTTTCTCAAAAACATCGTAAATGTAAATCCATTGAATTCAGGCTGCACATCGCATGGAATAGTTCGGCAGCGAGAAAATATGTTACCGCATCCTTGCTTAACTTTGAAACAAAAATTAGACTTTGCAAACAAAAAAGCATGTTGTCACACGTTCTGACAATTTGCCGCAAGTTGTCGCACGATAATAGCACGCTCTAGCATGTTGTAGACTTTGTCTTACGTTGTCGTAAGTCACTACATGTTACCACAAGTTGCCTCCAATGTGACTGTAATAAATATTAATCACACTTTCTGTTCAGAACATTTTAACAAAAAAAAAACTGTACCTTTTGCGAGATATTAGCCACAGTTTATATCGACCTACTGAAATACTACGCAACGTCTGTAAATGTCCCCTAGATTTTTCGTTCCTTTTCTGCGTAACTAGATGGAGCAAATCACACAAAATTATGTATCGTTCTTTGGAGCATTAGAAGAAGTCTCTATGATTTCCTATTATTTCATACCTTTTCCTTTCTGAGACACAGCATTTACAAATTAAATCAAGAGAAAACGCTACTCGACTCATTTAATTGAAATCGATGTAAGTCTGGTAAGTAATAAAACAATATTCATAGAGCAATAAACTGTATAGTTGTATTTTATGCTCCTTTGTGTATAATGATACACTATTCATAACTGTTCTGATGTCCTGTTTGCATTGTTAATGCTAAATACGAACCGAGTGTAATGTGTCTACAACTAGACGATATGGGGGAAAGTAGTGACTGACATATTATTCAGGTAAATACTTGCTACTTAAAAGTAAACATTAATATGTTCATACAGATATCGGTTAGATTAAATTTTCCGTTTGATTTAATTGCACGGATTGACCTAGTGATTATTAATGACAAAAAGTTCCAAAAGGAGGATTTAAATAGGAGAAAGAAACTAATGGATGTGTTACTGCAGGGATGGCAGATCAGATCAGAGACAAGACGACGGGCAGTAATATTCTGTTCAATATACGATAATAACTATGATTTTTACAGTATTGTATAATAAGGTTTATATCATTGTGTGTGTATATATATATATATATATATATATATATATATATATATATATATATATATATATATATAACAATGAAGTTTCCAATTATTACAATGATGTATACCTATATTAAAATAGAAGCATGAGTTTTAAGATATTGATAAAAAGTACTGATATGAGTAACAATTTATTATCATCACGTTGACAGAAGTGAATTGAAATCATTGAATTTCTAGACTTGGTCAGCGCGATTACTTCTACACTATTGCTGCCCATTTACTTGGAATTGTTTTTAAGTCTGTAAACACTTTTTTTCATTTAAACGAAGCGATAAAAACGACTCGTCCCAGAAATGAGTTCGTGATAGATTGCTTATTGTTCCTCTTTTCTATTCACCGATATCACTAGAGACATTCTGTTCATTAGTAATTGCTCGCTCATTAGTAATGACAATGAAGTACTGGGGTGTATGTTGAATGTGTAAACTTTGGGGTAGATACAATTCTCGAAACGTTCGTTAATATCGTGAAAGATGTAAATCGAATTACTTTATTACTGTATTTAACCGCATAACTTGCGGTTGGATATTGATTCACGTAAGTTCATTTACACTCCAATTAATCAATCTTAAGGAAAGATGCATCAATACGGTAAACCACTTTATGAAAATATCGAAATTATGATAAAAAACAGTCTCAATAATACTTATTCATGATATTTGAAACCTCGGTTAATGACATAAATTTGGGTAATATATGCCATAATAAATATTATAATGTCAAAAAATTGAATTGAATGATTCCACTGATTTATTAACGAGTATTTGGGAAGGATAATCGTAACAAAGATAAAAAGCCATGTACGTTATAACATTACATAGCATCGAGACACTAATCATTGTGAATAAAAATCCAATGTGAACCAACACTCGCGTGGGAAGTACTGCACAATGACTTCATTATAAACGAACAAAAGAATATTCTGGCATACCAGTCAATCTATACAGAGCGAATTGATCTGCAATCCGTTCATTATTATTTGAAACACAAAACCAAAATTGCTCACACCATTAATTTAATTAAAGGCTAACAAATTCGGAAACATTTAGCATTTTAACCACATCACGCTTTGTGTAACTTCAAACATTTAATTTTCCACGAGTGCTGAGTGTAAACATGAAACAACCAATTAAATAATTATCTGGATAAATACGAGATTGCCTAAAGTTATTGGAAAATAGGATTAAATACGCTTCTTTTGTCTCGATTCTGTTTTCAATTTTTTGAGTTTAATTTTCCGAAACAAAAATGAAAAGAAAAGGATCAAATACTGTCCGTCCAACAATAGTTTGACAACATCGATTTCTATTCACTGAATGTTTCACAATCCTCCACTAACTGATTAGTCAACATACAAATGGAAATCAAATAGTTTAAAATAGTCAACAATAGATTATTGCTATACAGCTGTTAAAGTAAAGCTCTAAAGAGATAGGGATGTGCAAGCGTCATATTTGATCTTAGCAAAGGACCTAGTATATGGGGACCGCATATAAACACATGGTAAATAGGAGCAGAATATTTTCAAAAAATTTAATTGATTTAATGAAAATTAAGTGGTTTTCTTTCGTGTTGGTGGTGTCGTTACATATTTAGTAATCGCATTGTACAAATATTCAATGTTCATTAAGGTAATAGTATTTTAAATAACTAATTCTGAAGTGCTCTAAGAGGTTATTTTTTCCTCCAATATGATATAATATTTATAACATTATTAATGTTTATTGAATGATTGTTTGATTGAAGCAAACAAATTAAAAATAAATGTACTTCTCTTTTGTTGACTATTTTCTTGTTGATTTGACTTGCCATGATCACTCTTGATGTGTGCTATGGATATTATATTGATATTAAGTTGATATTATTATTGATATTAAGTTGATGTTAGTTATTGATATTAAGTTGATATTATATAAATAGCAGGTTTATGAACGTACAAAACTAAAAATTATAAACAACAATTCTACATGAATATTCGCGTCTCAGGTACTGTACATGTCAAGTAAGATCAAACACGGCGCTCGCTCTTTCTCCCCTTTACAGAACCTTACTTCAGAAACATGACTACAAGGAGGCAAGCCAGAGACCAACCAATCAAAGGCAGAAGCCGATTTAACATGTCTGCATAAGTGTATAATCATGATATGCGTCCCCTAAAGTAAAAACAAAAATAGTTTCTTGCTTCTCATAATATCTACAGAATAGTAAGAGAGAATGTGCACCTGTTTCCGATTAAATTATTATTTATTATTCACATAATGAAAATATATTCCAACTACTTTCACGATCAGTCCACGGGAGCTAGTGACTAGTTGTAACACGAGTTATTTGTAACAATCTAATTTCTAATTCTTTATCGGTGATTTTCAAAATTCTTCTATAATGGTAGCAAATACTTAAATCGAATTTCTCACTCAGTGGAATACATGATGAACTATTCAGGAGGGTTATTATTTTGTCATCACAATTTATTAATTTTGAAACCGTCATGTAATGATGATTTCTAAAGTGTTGTTAGTATTATAAAAATATTTTCTGACGAGTGGCACATATGTTTTCCACTCAGCTATGCAGATGCATGTACTTAGACCTAAAATTAATACTAACTTCTGTCGAGTTCATGAGTAACTCACTGGCGTTGCTTAATGGACGTGAGTGATTTGTCACAACTCTAAATTTTCAGCTCATTTTTAATTTTTTCAGTAAAGTATTTTTTTCCCTCTCCCTAGTTCCTCTATATCTCTATATTTTCTCTTTCCCTGTTCCGATAGTACATCTCGTTATTTCCGTGAGCTATCCAACAGGTGTTTGTCACCTCTGCTGAATGCGAATACGTGAGCAGCATCCCTTCGCCTAGGTTGCTTCGTTGCATAGGTCATTAGACTGACTGTCAAAGTTTAAGTGAAAGCTGTGTGTATTTGACCTCCGGTGATGCAACGTAGTCTGTTACATTTATGGCAGAAAGATTCTTCTTTATCCCATCTCCCAAGTGCTTCCCTTTTCCCCTCCCAAACCGAGGGTCTTTCGAATGTCTTGGGAATCCCAACGGTCACGTGCCAACCAATCATGACTCCATAGTGTATGCAGGGGAAATGATACTACATTACTTCACAGCTCATGCAAACCACAAACAGATCCTAAGCAAATTTCAACCTTAACCAGAACGTCAACTTTGCCAAAAAGAAATGGGACGTACGTTATCCTCTTTTCGAGAATAGTAACAGTTGGCAACTACGAACAAACTGTTGTTACTTAGTTTTTTTACGTGAGTTGTATTTTGTTTTATTTTCATGAAAAAATTCTAAGATTTTTTGCTCTTCTGAAGGTTTTCTATAACTCATTTCACTTCTCTCTCTTATTCATAAAAACGTAAAGTAATTAATTATGGAAAACTAATCCATCTTGATCAGGTAAATCGACCTCGAATTCAAAAATTAGTTATTGTACAACATAATTTTGTTAATTGTTTTTATACATTTTTGTGCTTTGTTTGTGTCTTTGAACGCAAGCAATAAAATAGGTAATTCCCAAGAGAGATCAATAGGTATGTCTATTAGGTAGGCAAAATGGAGTACCTAGAAATAATAGTAAATATACTTTAGGTATATTGAATTGTTTATTTGACTCGTACTGATCGCATCCCCATGCTTACTAGCCAGGAGACATCACTCTACTAGCAATCATTTAAGTTTTATAGTAAGAACTTTTAGAGCTACACGTACGAGCCACCGACGTGTGACTCAGTGAATACATGTTCTTGAGGAGAACATCTCTTGGTAGGTGTTCAAAATTTCACTCGAAATTTACTTCCAACAACTCACCGGCTTCCAAACTTAGAATGGACCAACTTCATAAGCACTGGGACAGACTTCGCAAGGATTGGAGGGACTCCGGTTCTACTTCCCAACTCACAGCCATGAGAATATTTGAGAAAGGAATTTTTTGTATAGAATTTTATATTACTAAGGGGACATTAACCTAAAATATTAACTGTAGGAAAAAAAAATTATAAATTTAGCACAGGTTTTGGTTGTTCGTTACGGAAATGGAAAAAGAATGGGAAGCAAAAATGTTCATTTGGGACCTGCAAAGGTCTCTGCAGCCTCTCCCCCCCCCCCCCGATTATTTTTGTGAACTCGTGCCAGTATGGAGAAGAATAATCTGTAGTCAAGTACCGCTTCGAGTCTGGATAAGGCGTAGCCCCAAAGAGTATTTGGGTGCGCGACAGACAAAATTTGTTGGGGTGATACCAAGAACCAAAGCACCATGTAGGGTCCGGAGAAACCCCCAGAATGCTAAGAATATCGAATAAAGAAAGTAATGAAAAGTAAATGTAACAAAATATCATCAGGAACTAAAAATTGGTTCGACAAATTGTTTGTTTGTTTTCTCACCTGTAATAACTAATGTGTTTTGTTAACTTTTTTATATTTATTTCGAAAAATTATTTTGATCGAATAACATTTCAAGATTTAAAATGAAGGATGTAGTAAAAAACAGGACACTCAATTGTCGAGAGCTGTGTCCTGCTACTTATAGTTAAGGCGACCTCATGGGGCTAGAAACGATGTTGTAACTGCTTCATGTAGGGTGAAAATATGGAGTACTTCCAGTTTCGAAACATCTAGAATTTATCGGAATGCATCGTATAATATACATCGATCACGTTTTCGGTTTCCATGTTTAAATTTTCGAATAAATAAAAATATATTGGTCATTGCTCATTATGATGTCATTAAGTATATCTTCATTTCAAAAATCTCGTTCCATAACTTAATCGATTATCGCTTTTACGGATGGAAGCGTATGATGGAATGTTCCGTCTGAATTGAATGCACCTTTTAAATAATAAATTTTATTCTCAAAGAAAGGGTCCGTCCCATCAATTCCGATTAATGGCCCTAAGGCAGAGGTAGGACCCTAAATATTTTTCGTATATTTATATACTTCGATGAATCTGCTTCAATTTCGAGATTTTATCCGCGTATTTTTGTGGCTGTCATCGGGATTTATGATCGGTCTAATGATGTATGTACCTGAAGTAGGAATTCCGAATTTATTTTGTGGCGAGGGAAAGGTGTTATTTATTTGGCCGTTATTTTCCGAAATACTCAAATTTTGAGAAAAGTAACATGCAGGTGGAGTGCTTTGTGTCGCATGATCAAAACTCTCAAAAGTGTTGAAATGTTTGAAAGGATAACGGCCTCCCTAATCTCTCAAATGCTGTCTACCATTTATCCAAGCACATTTTGCAAACCCCTTGCCGTAGGCCATGGATGAGAACGAAGCTACAGAGGATACAAAGAGGAATAAATAATGTTTGAAATGGAGAGCGCGATGAGGAGTGGAAGTGGGTGTAATGCGGTGTGGGGTCGGTGGACGGTATGAGGGGGTTAACGGGAGGGGGATCATGGGAAAGGGGTGTTGGGGGGGGACAGGGGGGCCGAGAGGCCTGGCGTGCCGCCAGAGCGTCGGGCGTCGGTGGCAGGCGCGGACATTGCACCTTATTGACTGGAGCCAGGCGCCCCGAGAGCAGCCGAGCGGAGCCGAAGCGTCGCCGATGATCTCACAGAGGGACGCGGGTGGGTGGGTCTGGGAGACAGCCTCAGGCATTGCGAGACAGAGACAGGCAAACAGCGCCCACAGCACATACTCGCACAGATCACATGAGAGAGAGAGAGAGACGACATGGAGCGGATGTTGAAGAGAGGGGATGAAGAAGGAAAAAAAGAACAGCGGAACGGTAGCCGATAGAGAGATGAATAAAGATGAATAAAGAAAAGGATCTGGGAGACTACACCAGATACGAGACAGAAAGAAGACAGGAATACAAATGTAGAAGGAGACGTAAGGGAAGAGGCCCCAGGGAGATTGCAGAGGGTCACATCGGGAGAAGGAATGGTTCACTTACGCACAGGAAGGAAGCAGGACAGTAAGTGAGCAGAGGAAAGCATTTGGATAGGCGATGCGCGAATGCAAACGAAGAAAAGGAAATCATCTTATTTTCCTTCTTTATATGCCGTCAAAATCAATTAACTAATTAATCAGTGATTGGAGAATTCTCGTGAATACATGTATCAAGAGTTTAAGACCAATGCAAATTTAAAAAGATAGAAGATTGTAATAAATTTTTGCGTTGGGGAAATATGTACGGTTTTCTTTAATATCGGTTATATTTTTATATAATTAAATATTATATTAAAAACTGAAAGTACTTAAATATAACCATTATTCTTTACTTTTAAATTTTGTAGCTGTTTACTGAGATTTTTTTTGGTAAATTTCATTAAAATCAAGAATTTGCGAAAAAAATATTTTTATTTCTCAGAAATTCGTTACGGACATAACGAGTCGAATTAAACACACAGATAATTTCATCAATGCTGTGTTCATCAGATACGACTATGATGAAGAAATTTATTAATATACTTACTTCATAGTTGTCCCAAGTGCTACTACACAATAAAGTAAAATCACTACCATTGAGAAATGATCTCAAAAGATAGCGTCCTTTTACAATTATGTCATTATTTTTATATGCTTTATACCTTTGCTGACGTATGCGTCAATGTACGTTTCCTTACAGGAAAAGTAAGGATAAAATATAAAACACTTTCCTCGTATAAAAAAATTGCCTCTGTCCCAATTAATCAATTACAAATATGCACAATTCGGAACTATCTTTTTTTCATTTTTTTTTTATGTTTGTGAATTTGTTGTGAGTACTGTCATTTGGGTTTAGAGCCTAAACTTTCGTCGTAATGATATTTAAGTCTTGAACAACAAAAAAGTGAGAAACAAAAACGTACCATTTATATTTAATCTCCTGAACCAAGAAGACAATTTCATGCGTTTTGTTTTCGCGACATATTTTTATATCTGCCCCACTAATTAAAATACAGCTGCCGAATAATATTTTGAAACATTGACGCCAAGGAATAGAATTCCAGCGTCACATAGCAGAACTATCAAAACGAGATTAGATTAATGTGTTTCTCCTTATCAACATTAAGACGGAATCTTGAAAAGTGTTAATTGAATTTAAACAACCTGTGATGCTGACGTGTCAGCCTGAGAAATCAGGAGAGTGTAAACATGCAGTATGCGAGAGATAACTAGTTCGCTGAAAATGTAATGGAGTTAAGTATGATTATCATATGTCAGCGCAGTGAACTGTTTCAAGTGCGCGTGGATTGGTGAATACAAAAACTCGATTTATCTTGCATCGTTATATGAATGACAAATTACCGTCGAATGGGCCAATAGATTCAATCTCTGCCTGGGAGATTGATAGTGTGAATCAATATTGTTACTCGTAATTATCAGAAACATTATCAAGACCATATTAATAAACTTACGAAGCAAAACGTTATATCTGACCTTTGTTTTGAAGTATCACAGAACTGGATCATCGAGCAAGTGACATAAAAATGTAGAAGTTAAGCTATCGTTGAATCTCGTAACTTTAAATATAACAGCTCAAAACTGAACACGAATGGGCTTTCTTTTAATGCATTATTATTAGTTAATCATTTTTTTAATTAACTGACGTCTCATTATAAGATTATCACATCATATCATACTAACAGATACCGCGACAGAAATTTGTTAGTTGTAATTTAGCTGAGTAGTGGACTCGAATGGGTGAAGGAATTGAGATGACATCTTATGGTAAAAAGGTTCGCAGAGGGTGACTTGATTTGGGAGTACTGATAAGGTCATATTTGGGAAAAATGAGGGTACGCATAGTAAACTTCATGCTAAGAATAAAGCTCCAAGGGTTTTCCCTAAATGTCCTATGTGTCCGGGCGTTTCACTTTTTAAAATTCCAGCGTAAATCGCCATTCTATTCTAATAAAAGTGAATTAGTTGTAGTGTCTGTGGCATTGAAATCGGAAAAAGTAATTGATGAAATCCCAAAGGTTTATTGCAATTAAAATGAAAAGTATGGTTACTACTGAGAATATCAAGAGTACAAAAACAAGTAAAATTCGTAGCTAATCAGTGAATGTGAATCTTCTCTCGCATGACTGTTGACTGTGAAGCTTACTAATGTGTCCGCCAGAGTTCGATTGCGTTACGTGAGACGGACGTAATCTACGTGTCCGAATCTAGGCGGATACTAAACGTAATCTACGTGTCCGAATCTAGGCGGATACTAAACGTAATCTACGTGTCCGAATCTAGGCGGATACCTAAACGTAATCTAAGTGTCCGAATCTAGGCGGATACCTAAACGTAATCTAAGTGTCCGAATCTAAGCGGATACTAAACGTAATCTACGTAACCGAATCGTGGAAGCAAAATTATATAAAGGTCGCGAAGAAAATTGTTTTCAAGTACATAACCAAAAGTTAAATGAACACCAAAGAATTCAGGCTCTAACTATGCTCAATAAAAGGTTTCTTAAGCTTTCTGTGTAAAGTGTATTTTCCTTTTGCCTGGATTTTAAAATAATTCCTAATTACGTACTAAAATATTAAAAACAGTGCGTTTTTTGTTTTGTTTTTTTTGTTTGCGATAGTCAATTCAATCATAAATATGGGAACCAACAATGAATTTAGAACCTTAGGCAACACTTGACAAAATGTGTTTAAAAAATCCAGATCTGGTGACTGGTGTTTCAATACCCTCTGAATCCAATTTTTCTTTAAATCTTGACATATTTTTTTGTATGTTTGTGTAATAATGGAAATAAATATTTATTTTTTTGTGTGTGAATTGTTTTAAAATTTTGAATATCCTAAAATGATTGTTTTAAGTTTCGTTTCTAATCCCGGACAACATCGGATAGATCTTCTAGTTACGTGTAAGTTAGACGTTAGAGTTAAAACTCTTTTTTCTTTTAGAATGTCAGAATGACACTGACCTATCACCTTCCGTTACTATTGCTTACCTGTTGCTCAGTCAGTTTGTAACACACTGATTTGAAATTGTGTCGTTAATTTCTCTCGTGTTGTATTTGTGACCAAAATCAATGATTTCATAGTGCCGAACAGTAGAGTTTTTCAATTATTTAACTATTTTTTTTAATTAATAGGACAAATTTAGACATATTAATTACTGTCCCTGCATTTCTAGGTAATACTTTCTCCGTTTCGGTATGACTCCGTGGACTGAAATTTTCTCAGCTTTCTCGTAAAACTGACTTCCCTCGAGAGGGAGACGGTCAGGCATGGTCAGGTCATTGAAGTTGTCCTTATCTTTTATATTTGTTCCTTTATTGATACATCAAATCAATCAAAGTGTGTATCAGATAGGATTGGCTGGAGTTGAGAAACTTTTACCTCTCACTGGTTGTCGAAAGACGCCTTTGAGAAACTTCTGAATTTTACCCTCCCAGCAGGGCACGGTGTGAGGAACTCCTTCACTTGACCATTTGCGACAATAGGATTCCTCTTTAAGCGCGAAAGTAGTCATTTTACATGAATTTTACAGTCCTCTCCGTGGCTTCGGTGTCAGCGTGATCGCTCGTCACCAAGCCATCTCGGGTTCAATTCCCAGGTGTAACTTTTCATTTCCATGTCTCAGTTTAAATAGCTGTGATGTATGAAAAGTGCACCCTCTGCGGCTAACAACCGCAGTTGTAATACTCGGATACAGCAATCTGGATCCTATCTAGACGCTGTTCCTCCGATCTCGGTAAAATTCACGATGTGTCTAGTCAGTAAACTCACACAAAAACGGAGCCTTACTGGCACTCGTCATTCGTGGTTCGTAGCTGGCCGAGACGAGATACATACTTACATCAAGAACATAAATTTAAAAGGTGGAGGTCCCGGGTTCGAGTCCCGGTCCGTCGCAATTTTCACCTGGCTGTTGACGTTGCAAACACTCCTCCACGAGTAGGTACTCGGAAGTTGTGATATAAAACAGAAATTCCGTCCATGCAGTTGTGGTCCAGAGTTCAGGTCCAATGGGCGTGGGGACTTAAGGGGGCCCCCCACAGATCCGTCACTTCATCTGATCAACTGCTCATCACTTGGCTGGAAGCTCAAAATATGAGCAAAACCCCTCCTCGACTTCGTCGCGACGTATCTTTGCTGGAGAAGCAAACACGTGGGTCATTTTTCTTTCTCACAAAATTCGTGTTTGTATATTTTCGACATGCCGTGTTGATGAATCGGGCCGCCCGTTAAAACTTCTTCCACATGAAAACCACAAATTTTATCAGGGTTCTGCAAAATTGTCGCGTACTCTGTGTAGTTTCAGACAAATTAACCGACTAATAAGTAAAGAAATAAATATGACAAGAAATTTTGAATATATTATTAACTAGCTGATTACCCGGCGTTTCCCGGGATTTTTCTTACTTGTTGGCCCAGTCTTATTTTATCCAGATAAAAATCTGTCTATTATGTAAGATAAAAAATGTACTTAGTGTTTTTTAAACAAATGTACTGCGTACTAATTTTACAAATTCTTACAAGACAAATTTAAAATAAAATGTGATTGTATTTTGGGTTTAAAACAAAACCATTTTGAGTTTCACCTCCAGCAGGAAGAATAAATAAACCCGTGGATGAAACAACCCTTAGCAAGCAACGTAATGTTGACCACGAGAGAAACAAACCAATCGAAATACTACCAATCAGCCTAACTCACCACTTCACCTGAGAGTTAGACGTATTTAACGCCCATATGTGGTGAACTTGTATTTATTCAGAATCACTTACTGCTTATTTAAAGTTCTCGAAATCTATGGATTTTTCGACTAAATATTTTTTCGTGACAACCCATGGGTATCCCATACCCTCCCTTCGTACTACCCGTGATGTTCTTGAGCTCTTAACTCCCTCTAACCCTAATGGTCCAACTCTGACATAATATCGGAATTGTCTATCCATTTAGGTATCTCAGGTAGAACGAACCCACTCGCAGGGGGCCACGCGGGTTTTCACTTCTAAGCAAGACACAACGGAGGCATCGCTCCTGCACCATTTCAATAAAACGGTGGTTAAATCTGAACTATTCGTCCAACTTTTACATTTTTTATCTTTGTTAAATGTACAAAACAGAGAAGGTATTAAATTTAATGATGATTGATTGTTTCCTTCTTAAAATACTCTCTTAATTTAAAGCATTTAACTCCTCTTTTTTATTTCGATAATTTGGGTTAATCTTGGTAAATAAACACATGGTGTCGCGGTCATTTTTGTAGAACTCTTTGAGGAGAACAATGTTGCCACTCATAGTTAATACCTATCTCTATTCGTTTAAGCAGCGTAAGCCAATATAGCACTCTTTTCACCCTGACTTCGACATGTATTGTTAAATCCATCTACCTTTTTTTCCACAAATTTTAAAAATTAAAGTTAGTCCATGTTCATCCTGGACATCTAAACTATCTGGTCGAATTTCATTGCGATCGGTTCAGAGGTTTTGTCGTGATCAGGTAACCGTCGGACAGATATGTATTTCCAATTTATATATTAGTAATGATTGTAGTGTTTCCGCTTACTAACTTCATAAAAAAACCTTTTTCCATACTTAGTTCAAAACAGCAATAACGTTACACGGAAAGTATGAATGTGCAAAAATATAATCTGAATAATTCATAAAGAAATATAATTATATACATTCTGCGATAATAGTGATGAAATTTGAAAATCGGAACTTCGCGAAAAATATAGAACAATCAGCTCGTGGTTAATCATTTTTACGGAAGTTAAACAATACAATTTTTAATAAAAATTATTTGCTAATAAATTAGTTGTTATTAAAATTAAAGTAATATAATATAACCATTTCAGTTACAGAAATGGTTAATGATACTGGATTCTATGGATCCTGGATGATACATAAATACCGGAATTCCAACCGTAATATTAGAGAGGAAAAAAAAACTTTCGAAATTTAAATTTAAATTCATGAAATAATGTTTGACGGGTGTGAATATACAACAATTTTATTTTGTTAGCAAAATTTAATAAATGTCACCAATGATACAACAAAAACTCGCATATATTTAAATAATCGACTATTAATATTTTTGTTCCAAATATACTTAAAATTCTTGGTGGTCAAGGTGTTTACTGGATATGGACTCTCCCCGTAGATCAACTTTGAAGCTCAGTCTTCCATCTCTTCTATTGCTTCCTCTTGATGGCAAAGGTTACATTTTTTTTTTTCGTATTATTACTCCCTCGGGTATTGATTCGTGGTTGTGAGCAGTGGCGCATCTAAGAGGTTATAGCCCTCCCCCATAGGACCTGAACTCTCAACATATAAATTTGCCAATTTAAACAATTAATAAATTCGGTTGTTATTTAATATTTTAATTGTTGATTATATATTTGATGAGTTGATGTATTTTATTTAAAGATAATATTTATAAAATTTGTTTTGTAAAACAAATGCTCCCCAGATTCCTCCCCTGTTAGCCCCCCCCCCCCCTTGACAACGGTCTAGATCCACTACTGGTTGTGAGTGCCTTCTCAACGAAAAAGAATGTTTCCATTCCATAACGTAATAAAATTATCACTCATGTTGAATACTCGAATCAAATAGTCACAGTCTCTAAAACCTACCAATATTAAAATTATGTAGGAGTATTTTAGTCACACAAAAGATCACACGAGTAATTATGAATGATCAGACCAGCTCTGGAAAGGGTGAACGGGCATGGGAAATGCGGATTTGGAATGTCTGTATCCAGTTTTCAGGTAAACAACGGGATGCAACCAGAGATGCGGAAGTTTCTCAATTAGTACCTAAGGATTAATAGACTTTTTTTCAAACTTTTCTTGCAGACAAAGCAGTTTCTTACTTAGAGTCTGCACATCAAATAAAAGTGAGATGACAACATCAATTAAACGTATTCCATTTTAAGGACATTTTTTATATTTAAACCATACTGATATTGTTGTCCCAATAAAAAGTGTTATTTTCTATGTGTTCGCATTAGCAGCATAAAGTTTGTCTTGTACATTTTCTCTGTATTCTGTATTCCATAGAGGTAGACATGAACCGTTTGCATGTTTTCTGATTTCTATTTCTAGTTTATATTTTGAATACAACTCATGAGATTTGGTAAATTTTATAGTTATCTTTTACAGGTATACCGCGGGGTTGGCACGTTATTCCAAATAGGTTTCACCGTTTTTGTAGCAACAGATACTTTCTTAGTTAGTGGGGATATTTCTCTTTCGGTTAAAATACGTTGCATCTAGTGCAATTGATATTCAATCTCTCTTGAGAGTATCTACAAATTTGTGTACGAAAATCAGCATGAAAATAGCAGGCGCAGACTTACTGTATTGATATCAACTAAACAACGGACTATAAATACATGAAGAGTTTTCTTTCTCATAGAGTTGATTTGTTTTAGCGGAAACATAACCTCTTCTTGGGGACATAACTTCACTTCTTTTCAGTCCTCCAAACGATCGTTACGTCCCTTATCGGACTCTTTTCTTGTTAATGGAAAATTGAACCTATCGGGGGTAAGAAAGTTGGTGTATAGTTATTTGGTGTTTGGACTTTAGTTTTGGATTTTAGATTTCTCAATACATGGATATATTGAGGCACTTTCAAGTATTCCTGATGGACAGTAAATTTACTGGTTTTTTTTTCTTTTTTCTTTTTCTTTTCCTTTCTATGTGGATACAAGATCGTGACGTCTGAAATCGCAAAGATAACCCTCCACTGGCCATTCCAAAACTCTAACTCTAAGTATTGTAGCTATATTGTTCTGACAACTCTATTGTTACAATCTATACCTGTTAAGCTAATCCCCAAGTACATATTTTACAGCTGTTTTTCGAAGTTCTTAATTACTATTATATTCAATCGCCAATTTTACAAAAACAATATTTTATTCATCTGCGTCACTAGTCTTATTTGAATACAACTTGTAGAATACAACTGGTGATTTGCTCCCAGTACAATTTATTACTTCCATCCTTCAGAATGGTATTGGTCCCCAGATGGTACTTAAAACGTTCGAGATGGATGTGACTAGCTACTACACGTCTCGATTTATACTCACTAACGGTAAGCTATTTACACCCTGCAGTATTACATGGTATTTTTGCAGTAATGATGCAACAATATCTAAAAATAAAGTCATTCTGAATCAAAACGCCATTACTAATACTTTTCAAACGGTTTCTTGGCGAAATAACCTGATTTTGAATTAACAAATTCTGGAATTTTTTGTTCCATTTACTGTGACTTCAACCTGATCGTCTTCTTCATTATATTGATTATACCTTTTACTAATCTCATTTCAATGTTTCCGTTATACGAGTTTGACCAACCACTGACTATTGGGTGGTTCTCTGAATTTTCAATTTTTTAATATTTATTACTATTATTGTGACTTTTGCTCTTAGCTTGCATCTATCCCTGTTTTCTGTAGGATTAGATTCCGAGGGCGGGGGCTGTTCAAAAGCAAGTTCTCCTTCTTTCCAATACTGATGTGATTGGCTGTCTGAACATTGAAGTAACACAAAGATGTTGATGAGAAAGACTTATTTATATTGAATGGTAATCCATGGTTTGTTAGATGCGACTGCGATCAGTTCCGATTTATCGGTCCCAATATTTGTACATTAACATTCTACAGAACGGGTGGGGCTCAATTTGATAGGTTGGGTCTTCGAAACTAAGACTGGACAGAAGAGCAATTAAGAAGAGAACAGGAGATAACTTTTCCAATATTGCTTTGGCGCTTTTGAGTTTGTCAGTGTTGTGCATTCTCGCATAAGAAGTAAAGTGGTATCCAAATCTCTAGGGTACACTAGTCATCTCGTCAGAGTATTCTATCATTGTCATAAATAGTTGTCATGAAGTCAACTACTTCAACCGCTAGTTTTGTATGTTCAGAGGCCAAAGATGAGTACAATATACATCAATTGCTCAACAGTTCGGTCAATTGAACCTCATTTATTTTTATATTTTCTTCATTGTGACGTAAAGTTGAGCCTCCATACTTGCAACAAGGGTGGCCTTATAAAAGGCAAATTGATCTTCTTTTTTTTTTTTTTTCATGAAAAGATTTCCTCAAGTTCGTGGATGTGGTCTGATCGAGTCACAACCACGAATCAACTTTGACTTACTGGGAGAGTACCTCACCGCATGTCAGCTTTCGGATGACGCATCCGAAATTCTTCGCATTTTCAAAGCAGTATGTGTTTGGAGGAATCGCATAGGTGTCTATTGCCCTCAATTTCCTACGTCTATATAACTGGGTTTTCATTATTAAGCATGATGTCAGATATTTTTTTTGTCTGGTACTCACGTAAGTTATACTAGTCTCAATGTGCCAGGTCCTCTATTTTATTTCTTGCGCAAATTTATAAGGGTAGGGGTACAATTGTGTGAAATATTTCCTATAATATAATGTACGACAGTAGCTCGTCGGCTCGTATCCAGTATGTTCTGCCGTGTATCCAGAAAGTCAGAATAGTTGTGTGAGTTCAGTTTCACAACAAAATAATCTTCACAACCGCAACGATCACGTTCATCTTGGTTGTTCTCTCTCTCTATTTCATGTGATATAGTTTCGGCTGTAAGTGGCTCCATACCAATAATGTCTTGAAAGACGAAGTAATTTTTACCTTATTCTCTTTTTAAGCATTTAATTAATCAGATGTTACATTGGTTTTATAACTTTTGCAAACTTGCAAAATAAAGGTATTTTTTTATTTTTTGAACAAGTTTTAACCATTAAATTAGTAAGTAATAATCATGATTGTGTAAGTCCCATGTCTCGCACTTTGGATGATACGCCACTAAAGATTTTGGAAAGAGTGTCACTCCAACTTATTCTCTGTCGCCAACCCGAGGTGAGTGAATCTAATTACACTTACAAAGTATGGGGATCAAATCCACCGCCTTACTCTTCACAATACAGATCAACGATAGGTTTTAAATGTCAATATCAACTTTAGCAGCCATCTATTTAGCTCTTGAATTTATCAGAAAAAGCGTGGTTATATCATACGAAATATTGAAGAAATGCTTTCTCTAGAGGCGATATACGTCAAGCAGAAAGCAATCGGTTCGCTAATTAATGTTCCCGCGCTTATTAAACGAGTTAACCTTTGACCGTGAACGAAAGACTAGAGCGTGAGAGGACGTAGAGGACTCAATGAAAGAGGAGGGGGAGGAAACTGGTGGAAGAGGAGGACGAGGAGGCTCCCATGTTTGCAGAGTTCATCGATTAGTTGGCTCTTAGCAGATAATGAAGATGGAAGGAAATTTAGAGTGATTACTTCGGGGAGGATTACATGATGCGGACACGCGTTTCATAGTGAACAGCTTTTCGCCATTTTGTAGCGACAAATGAACACACTTCCCTTTTAATTGAATCGAGTAAAGGAAAAGGTTCTGTCGATCAGGGGGTTTAGTTGTGGGATTCTAATATGTCGACGAATCTCTGTAAGAAGCGTTAGGTATGGTTATCACAATAAATTTATATTTTGTGACTCAGTACTTCCGATTAAATATCAGCCCGAGATTCCGTAGATCTCAGTGAAGAGAAACATCAGGGAATTTCGATAGATTTTTTCCCGATAATTGATCAGTATTCTAAAAAAAAGTTTGTTAAAGGTAATACTTTTTTGTAGTTGATTTCTTTGCAACAAACCATTTTGTTGAACAAGAACGTATCAGAAAGATAAAAAATAAGGGACGAATAATCGTTCACAATTGAAGTTATAGTCTCAAGCCCGGACTCATACAAGCAGGTTTTTTTCTCTTTTCTTTCGAAACATTTTCCACAACACCGTCATTCTCAGATGTACCAAGAAAATTGAATAGAATATCCAACGTAATGAACAAGAAAATACCATCTATTAAAAAAAGAAGAAGAAACTAAATACAAATAAATAAATCAAAAGTTATATATATATATATAAATTATTATGTGGTAAAATAAATTGGAAAATCATTGAAAAAATAGCTAAGCTCAACTCTCAGCAAATTCGGAGGGTCCGTTATGGCCTACAGCGGGAACACTTCAACATGATCTCTGTTGTCGTTGAAATGTCATGACATATTTGTGATGTGATAAATTACGAATAAACTGCACCTTATCTTAGAGCGTTTCGCGATGTCAGTTTTTTGTTTATATA
>NNCF01126869.1:544641-563595 GCA_002313205.1 Laupala kohalensis | reverse complement strand
ATATATAGTCCTTGTGTGAGTATCCCAGCACACGCTTGAGGACAACATAACCGGAAAACGAGCTGCTGTTTTATCACGAAAAATAGATGTTTATAAAATTAGTGTACGTCGAATACAACTTAGATGGCTCACAACGTCATTATCTTCTTCTTTGCAACCACATGCTCCAAAAATACAGATTGTGAAGCAACGTTTTGATTAACTTTTTATTGCAGTGTCAAGAATTTGAAAACTTGCGATTACGCAGATAGTACAAAATGACTTGTCACTTAGATGAAGGTATTCTGAACAATCACATCAATTTACAAAAAAAAGATGATGATGTAGAAACATCGTACCACTTTGTCATATATTCTTCCGCTGCGTTCCTCCAATAAATGAAATTATTCCTCATAATTTTTCACTGTTTTGCTCTGATGCCGCAGGTACTTTGAAACACGTTCATGAAATGAGTTGTCCTTGTTATTTGTTAATAAATATACTTATATTCCATAATCTTTGCGGCAAAGGAAAATTTTGAATAACGAATTTTCTTTTCAATCACGGCTTGTCCACAGGGACCATTTATAAATTACACAAGGCACCCTAGAGAGGGATAGGGGATATTGATATCGTTACTCCAGCGTTACGGCGGGGTAAAGGGGCGTTAACCTCGGTATTACGTGTTGATAAGTGATAAAAGGAAAGGGTTCTATCACTTCAAGTTAGTCATTGTAAAGCCAGTACTAAAATGAATGTTCAGACAAATTACTAACGAACAATTAAGTCTTTATTAAAATTTGACCCGACTACTTCCGAAAAGCAAAAAAACTTTTCTAAACGTGGAGGGGGGATATAGAGATGGCGTTACGTAATTATTGGGAGGGAGGGTTGGGTGTGGTCACATTTAAAAAATGGAGAGAGGTGGTAAAAAATGAAGATTTTTGCTTTACGTTATTTACGGAGGGTCTCACAAATGATTTTCACATCATTGAGGTCTTCCCTATTCTCCTTCTCCGACCACATGACGGCATGGATGCACCTGCTTCTGCGGAGATGGAGTCGACAGGAATCTGATGCTCCTCGTTTATAACACGACAAAACATTTCGAAAATAACCCTCTCCGCGTCGGGACGTGAGAAACCGTTGTATCGGAGCCACGCTACTGATGGGGCAAAGTTCAGTCGAAGCTTTCTCCTTGTCACAGTGTCAGATCAGTATTTTTGTTGTATTATTGTCAGGATCAACTATTTATTATTAATAATTCATTTACAATCGTCCATGGCCAGTGGCGGATCTAGACCGTAATCAAGGGGGGGGGGTTAAATTTTATAAATATTATTATAAATATTATTGTAAATATTATTGTAAATATTATTATAAATATTGTAGCGATTTTGTATTTTAATATAAAACATCAATTCATCTAATAAAAATTCATTAAATAGTGACAAAATTTATTAACTGGTTAAAATGGCAAATATATATTAAAGAATAAAGATACATTTTATCAATTTTTTAAATATTATATGTTGAAAGTTCAGGTCCAAAGGGGGTGGCTATAGCCCTCTTAGCCCCCCCCTCCCATAGATCCGCCTCTGTGCATGACCATGCAGGTGGCTATCAGCCATTACTCTCTTCGGAAGCGAGCAAGACATTGTCAATTCATCATCGAAGTCTTCCGGATCCGAAATGAGTGGGCTACAGGTATGATACAAGTAATTCTTGGATTTTTCTGTCAACAGAAAATTAAATTTTTTTAGTGTAAAATTTGTATGAATGTATGGAAATATGTTGATTGGTAAAACTTAATTTAAATTATTACCATCTTCAGTTCCCGACACATACTGTAATACTACTGGAGAGATTATTGAAGTATGGTCACTTCTTCAATTAAAACTTCATATTCATATTTCCCAACATTTTGACACATTTAATGTCTTCTTCGAGGTACATATGAGTTGCATAAATGTAATGTAAATAAATGTAATGTTTCATAAATGTAATGTAATGTTTCAACCAGATAGTGGTGAAATGAGTTACGAATTGGTGTACACATATAATACATTTATTAGAGCAGTAACAACAAAAAATGGTTTGAATAATTCAACAATTTAGAATACAAATATGTCGAAACATTGGATGATATGAATATGTAGTTTTGATTAATGAAGTGACCTTACCTCAATAATATCCCTAGTTGAATACTTACACTAAAGAATTTACTAAATATCGGTTAAAAAACATATTGCCTCAGAAAATAATGTAAGCATTTCCCTCAAGAAGAATTATTTTCATCCAGAATAATTCGAAGTTTCGATGACGAGCGACTCAGATTCTTCACTTGGTGGGAGTCGACTCAAGGACCGTCGCTGTGCATTTCGGCAATGGGCCAAAATCTTTGGATTGCGTCCGTTGGCAGAAAACGTTAGAATGCTTTCGACATCTCAACGTCAAAGGTCGCGAAGCAACATCGCAGCAAAAGACACTCGTCTTCTGACGTCTTTGCATCCAAAATTATCCTATTTTATTACTGATTCGTGCTTCTAGACATTCTATTGTGAGCAGTGACGGCATCTTGAACGAGTTTTTCCGGTACGGAGGTTGCAGTTTGAGTAGATTTACTATTCACTTCATTACTGATGAGGCACTTAAGAATACGATATTCGAAGATAAATTCTTATACTCGTGATTAAATACAAGTACTTAGAAATAGGAGATAATTGATGCTGTTTTACTGATTTTTTTTTCTTTTATAGTTTAATTATTTTTAATTTTATGAAAGCATTGCTATACCCCTGCTGGAGAAATAATCTGTGTGAGATTAGATAAAAATGCTTAAAACCAAAATTGTGCCATATTATTTTAGCTACGGAAATTATTACAATTTGCACGATAAACCCTTAGTCCTTCCGTTATAGTCATCACAATAGTAAACAACGCTCAAAGATTAGACCACTGAGTGCAAATTAAACATGAAACCATTTCGTTTTCAATTCAATTATTGATTTTGTCACAAATATACACACTTATCTCTTAGTAATAATTCATTCACATTTCCCTCGGGCTTTGCCTTCCAAAGAAACATTTCAAGGGTGTCTTCATTTCTTTTTCTTTCTTACCGCCTGTTTGTACATCATTTACTGATTATTGACATTTACTTATTTCTGTGTATTTCATAATTGACCAATACCAATCACTTACACTACAAAATGCTCATAATACTCCTACATTTCGATTAATTGCCACATCCTGAGCTGTCATCCTCGTCATCAAAGGTTGTGGTGATGAAAAGGTGAATTGCAATGTGGGTTTTGAAGTTTACAAAGTGTCAGTGTTCTCTCGTAAAGTGTCTTTGTGTATTGTCACTGCTCTGATCATGGTCCCAAGAGACTTCGAAGTCAACTTTCTCTTATTTCTTCAAAAAACGAACGCCGTTTATATTATATTATATTATATTATCTTTCAAAACGCTATAACCAACCACCCGAATTCCATAATTATTTTCGTACATATAAGACTATTCTTCGAAAAGTAGTCTATGCAGCTAAAGTTATGGAAAACGACAGGCATATACTAAAATCGAACAACCGGATGAAAGCCATGTGGAATATTGTTAAAANATGGCAAGATCGTGTCAAATCCTCAGGACATCGCAAGTTTGTTTAATTCTCACTTCTCAGAAGTTGGTAAAATAACGAACTCAATATATCCAAATCAATGTCCTCCAATTATATCCACCCTCGTACCCAATTCTATGTTCACTACCGAAACTAACGCCAGTGAAATCATGAGAATCATCAGCTCATTAAAAAACACATTTTCAACAGGCGTAGATAATATACCTGAGTTTATTGTTAAATTTTCGTCCCATGCTATATTAAATCCACTCATAAATATTTTTAATAGTTCTTTATCGGAAGGGGTGTTTCCTAAAATATTTAAGAGAGCTAAAGTGAAACCTTTACACAAGAAAGGAAACAAACTTAATATTGGAAATTACCGACCAATATCTCTACTACCCACTTTCTCAAAAATCCTAGAAAAATTGTTCTATAAGCGTCTTCTAGATTTTTTATCAAAATATAACATTCTCTCTGACGATCAACACGGTTTTAGGAAATCCTTTTCCACTACAAGCGCCATATTTTCTTTCTGAAACGATGTTACCACATCTCTAGACCGTGGAGAAAATCCTCAGAGTGTTTTTCTTCACTTATCCAAAGCATTCGATGTCATCGATCACTAAATTCTCCTTTCCAAATTGCATTCTTTAGGCATTCGTGGACTTCCACATCAATGGCTAACTTCTTATTTAAAAGATAGATATCAACAGGTCGAAATATCCTATACTAAAAATAAAATACTTGAGCGTTGTCTTTCAGAAACAAAGCCACTTACTTGCGGAGTACCGCAAGGATCAATTCTCGGCCCTATACTCTTTTTATTGTATGTGAACGACATGTCATCATCCATATCAGATTGCAATATGGTTCTTTTTGCTGATGACACTAATTTACTATGTAAACACGCCAATGCTCAAAACGTTTTGTCTAACCTTTCGACTTGGTTCCATGCAAATCGTCTCATCGTAAACACTGACAAAACAGTGTCTTTGTCATTTCACAATAGTAATACAAAATCTTTACCCCAGGTTTCTATTTCTTTAAACGGAACACAATTCAAAAATGTTACGAATACAAAATTCTTAGGTCTCCATATTCAAGACAACCTCAAATGGAATTGTCACATTGACAATCTTAATTCCCAATTAAGCAAATTGTGTTACGCATTCCGAATCTTAGTTAACGCAGTTAGTCCACGTATTTCCCGTTGCGTATATTTTGCAAACGTTTACTCCCATTTACGTTACGGCATTACCTTCTGGGGTAATTCCGGTCAGAGTATTCAAACTTTCAGAATTCAGAAGAGGATAGTTCGGATAATTTGTAAATCTCACCCCCGAAACTCTTGTAAACCTTTATTCAAGGAATTAAATATCTTAACACTTCCCTGCATTTATATTTATGAAACGGTCGTGTTTGTTAAGACCGAATTACTGAAGTGCCACCCTTGCTTTATACGAAACAGTCTCGTTCACGAACACTATACACGCAATAGTAGTAATATTCATCGCCCTAGAGTGTCAACCACTCTTTGCCAAAAGGGACCATACCATTCGGGAATCGTTCTATATAATTCCCTGCCCAAGAATATAAAAGATATTATGAAATTGAATATCTTCAAATCCGCGGTTAAAAACTACCTCCTGCACCAGTGCTTCTACACTGTAAAAGAATTTATTGATTTTAACAAAAGTTAAATTCGTCTTGTGCTTTATCACGCCATTGCTGTAGTACTTTTTAAACAACTTATAACAATTTCAAAAACTATTTTCTTGCATGATTGTGTTGTCTTATGGCTCATATTAATTTAGTTTTATGTGTACTCAACATTGGCACGTTTGTGTACATAAATTCTGTAGCCCCATCCTGGCCCGGGTTTTTCTCCGGTTTTCCTTCGGGTAGAGGCGGATTTATCATACAGGTTCTCTAGGCTTTGTCTAGGGGCGGGTCTATTGTAACAATAAATCGTGAATTTAGTGTTATTTCAATTTTTAAGCACTATACTCAGAATAATCTATAGTTCGATAATAACTTACATGTAATTTTTTGCTTAAAATTACAAACATATTGACATTCTATTAGTATTATAACTCGCAGCTAACTTTTTATCTTATCTAGGAATTTTTGCTGAATTTTTTGAATCCGCCTCTGCCTTAGGGCCCTTGATCGGAATTGATGGGATGGTCCCTTGCTTGCTTCCGGAGAGTAAATTAGTTTTTTTTCCCTCCACGTGGTCATACTTAGTCTGTACTGTTTTTTGACAATAAATTTATTTATTTATGAAATTTATTTTATTTATATTTAAGCGTGCGTCACCGAATACTTTTCCTAAATCTATTCCAGCGTTCTTGCTCCAATTTCAAAAGTATCGTCACAACTCACCTTCTCATCTGCCACAACCCCTGTTGATTAGCATGACAGTTCAGGAGGCTTCCAAAAGGAGTTGCATTCTTCAAGCTAAGAAATGAAGTTTGTAACTCTTTGGAATTTCGCTTCTGATTTTATTCACGCAGCGCAACATGCTATTCCGAAGAAGTGTCATGAAATGCGAATTCTTCCATTGTTTCGAGAATCCTTGAACAGGTTAGCATGGACTTAACCCACGCCTCAAATTACGATTTCTGTGCATTTTTTGCTTATCTGGAAAATAATACATTTTTACTTCCTCCATATTTCTGTACTCGTTGACTGGAGCACAAATATATAAGATCATTTTTGTTGAGAATTTAATGTTGATTAATATGTTACACAACAAACGTTTAGCTATACACTCAAAAGTTTTCGAGAAAATTGCGAAAAACTGTTTAAAAGGATAATTTCACTCGTTCTTCCGTTCCTCCCCCAAAACCCGACGTGTAACTTTTGGTGCAAGTGATCGAACTTTTTCGCACTTACTAAGAGGAAAGTGAATAACAATTTTTTCTTTGAATATTTGGGTTTGGTCATTTTTTGAGTTAATTGAATTATACAGCAAGTGCAGTCCAAACACACGATTTTCAACATCATCTCATGCCGAGATATTCAATTGCCGTTCAATTTGTAGCGTCTGTCCATATAGTTTTAGTTGCACTGGTCTCATCTCTTTTCTTTGAGAGACCCAACCACATTTTACTACGCAAAAGTCGCAGCTGTAAATTCTGAAAGTAATTTTCTGCCTTATTGATTTCTTCTTCTATTGTTTCTACTGGTGGCGGATCTAGACCGTAATGGAGGGGGCTAAATTTGAATTTGAAAAGGGTAATTCAACCGGGAAGGATCTGGGAAGCATTTCTGCTTGAAAATTATAGTTTTACAACACAAATTTTATAAATATTACTTTAATTATTATTATAAATATGTAGCGACTTTGTATTTTAGTATAATACATCAATTCATCAAATAAATAATTAACAATTCATTAAATAGTGACCAAATTTATGAAAGTTTTAAAATGGCAAATACATATTAAAGGATAAAGGATTTCAATATTATCAGCTGAAAGTTGAGGTCCAATTGGGAGTGGCTATATCGCGCTTACCCGTCCCATAGATCCGCCACTGGTCTCTACCATATTGTTGCTGCTATTTTCCCTTACCATTACCACGAGGTCACTCGCCTCTTCAACCACTCTTTCTCTTTTTTTATAACATACTATTTTAACAACCCATCCATTAAAATTTTAAGGGAACTGGGTCACTGCATGACCCCTGTGGCATCCACATTTTGCCTGCTTCAATAGTCTCTTCTATTTTGAAATACAGTGCCGACGATTTATCTGCCATGAGTAGTAACCTTTGAGTGAGCAGGGTATCGAGGGTATTTTTTCTAAAATCATTGGACTCACTGCCGAAATTAAAATAACATATCTTAGATCACTCTTGTATAGATAGTGGTTCACAAGATGAAAATTATTATGAATTTAAGCTTGTGTATTCTGCGTTCACCGATCAGTGACTAAAAGAAGAAAAAAAAGCGGAAATTTACGTGGTTAGATTAGTAGCAGTCGGCTCGCGCGTGCAGATATCGCGTCGGTAGTGTACATAATCTGGCCAGTAAAATATGAGCGAATCATTTCGTACAAGTATCTGTGTCCATTGCATAATTGTTTGCCAATACGCCGCCCCCTACCCCCGGCAGTATTGTGAAGGAAAAGGAAAGTGCAAACTGTCCGAAATACTTTGAGTTCTAATTCTACACAATTTTTCAGAACAGTGTTCCTCTTTACATTCTCCAGACATTAGTTTCAAATGAAGTAGCTAAAATAATTTCCATCAAGCTTAAGCTTTAGAACAGTACCTTCTGGACTGACCTAATTCACGATGACTTTAAACGAGAGCCTCATGTGTTTGCACAGTTCTGTATCCTGTGAATCCCCGCTGTTGTCGTTGACGTAGGCGACCTCCAAAGCAGCGTGGCCGCTTTGCGTAACACTTCCCGTAATTTCGTGAATGGAGCACACAATGATCATTAATTGAGGTGCGAGTCCCCTGCCTCAATGCTTAGTGAGAGGAATCGAAAATTTTGCAAATATTCTTGGCGCGATTATATGAATGTCGAGGTATAAGAACTATAAATTTTTCCAAACATATTAAGTGTCGTATATTATTTTGATATCGAATTTATATTATTTTCTATTGAATTCATTGATAAATAGAAATTTACCATTCTTGTGTTACACATGTCACTGATAATTCTTTTGAACGGATCAAGCTCTATCACCTTGATAATGATTTTATGGTATAGAACAATTTCAATATTAATCCAATAATTTTGTGTCATGAGAATCGTTATTTTGCATCGTACTTCCTTTACCTTTTCAATATCTTATGTATATTTTGTATGATTTATATTTTTGACATGGGAAGATGTAAAATTTGTTGAAATAACTTCCGTTTAGTAACAATGAAAAATGGAAAAAAATACCATATTTAGTAATTTTAAAAAGTTATAATTTTTACGTTTAAAAACGGCGACCTTTGCCTATAAAGAGAATATAGGCTTTCCTATAAAGGAAATCCAAGTTTTCTTTTTAAGGGTTCTTGAGGGTTTCTCGATTAAAATTCGCCTTCTCTTAAGGTGAAGTGTACAATTGTATGTTTGAATGTTTGACGAAACTGTCAATATTTTTCTCTTTTTCTTTAAACCGTTAAAAAACATCAGCGAAGTAAATAGTTTTCCCTTTTTTATAATTCTGTGTACATTCAACGGTATTCGATTAGGTGTCTGGATGATACACATTTCATCATTTCGGTCGCGGACATCGTTGGGATGGGGTGGGGGATTTCCCGTGAACCGAAGAAAATATTATTTTTCCACAATATTATTTATCATTTCTTATGATTAAAAATGTTGTTGACAACGCACCTTACACGAATTCACATTTTCGTTTCACTCGGCACATTAAAAAGACCAACATTCTATGCAGCGTGTGCTGGAAAAATCGCGTTCTAAATTCACTGTCAGTATCTCGAATACAACACATTCAACTCCAAAATTGAAGAATGTAAATGGAAAAGGTTCTAAGTGCTCCTAAAACATTTTCTTTTTGGGGAAAAATATTCTCTTTGACAACTCCAATGCTGTGGTAACCGATCTAAGTGCCTTCTCTTGATAGTTTAATTGGTACGACGGTCAAAAGATAGCGTCGGCGTATACATCGTTGCGAGCCCAACATATATTGTACAATAACACTCAGGGAAATTTCTTATAATATATAATTTTTACCATTTGATCAACAACTTGTAACTCTTGGTAAAAAGATGATTATCAGGTGTAGTACGAACACTCTTTCTTGTATTATCCATAGAACTTGGAGCGATTTTGGAAATTATGTGTGTATTTCGAATATTGGCATTTTACAACTATTTCAACAGAACCCGTTAAATTTCGATGAAATTTTATTTCATTGATGCACTGTTAGTTGCAAAATAAAACAAGAAACCTATGATATTTTTTTAAATCAATTAGTCAGTGTAGTCTACTGTAGAAACATGTTTTGGCACTTTTTTTCCATATTCATGTCTCAGTTGGAAACAAACAAAGAATACCAATTCTATTTATGCATGCGTGCAAGAAATTTCAGAACTTCTTACGTGAGTTGAGACCAGATAGTGAGCTGGGCCTAATTTGAAACACGAGTGAATTGCCATAGTCTGTTCCAACCTTGATCCCTGATCAAATGTTGATACCTACAACGACACACAAAATCTTAACACCCTTTTTTAATACACTGATCCAAGTATTAATTTTACATCAAATCGTCCCGATCGATTCTATATTCAATCCAATACGTTTCCTTATAGTAACAAACGAGGAAAAACGCGTGCTCACAGTTCTGGAAGTGCCGACTCCGATCGTTTCCTGTTTATTGCGCGACGCAGCGCCACCGGATACTGTTTGCGCAACACTCAAGAGCGAACACTGGAAGGCGGGTGGGAAGTCATCCTGACCAGCTGATTCTCGCCACTTTGAGTTGACTGCGACTCCTCGGAGGCATTCTACTCGAGAATATCATCTTCGTACATCTTTCTCATACCATGTGAATGGGGCTATCCATAAATTGCGTAGGGTAAACTGGGTACGGTTGAAACAATATATCGTCCATAGTATTGCCTTTTATAAGCCGAGCGATGATGAAGATACGTCCCCATACCAGGATCCCCATAACAGTGATTGGGGTCAGTTGAAACTCATGCAAATAAATGATAATATAATATTATAACATGTTTTATTCATTATTTATTCTAATTGTAAGCATAATTATGGCACCATTTTGCAATATTTATCAATTTTCAATGTTTTAATACTCTTAACGATATTTTTAATGTCTTTATAGTTTCTGGGGTACACAACTTGAAATGTATATTATCAGTCGCCTGAGACAATATGACTACTTAACCTTGACGCAATTTGCGTAATGAACAAAAAACAACAAAAATCAACAGTTTTTTTAACAAAACCAACTGAACGAAAATAATCTGAGAATAAACTAAAAGAAAACATTTCTTTGATTTTGATTAGTCATAAATCAAACAAAAATCTAGCTTTGGTCGCTATTTTGGCAAACATAGCTAAGACCGCCTTCTGTGCACTCTTCGTTAGCCCACAGTTTACAAGTGATACATTGTATCCACTTTTCTATGGATCTCCTCTCTGAATACGGTGACAAACAAACAAGGTAGTAGCACTCCTCCTCTCCTGAAGATGATTCCTGTTGCGTATTAGTTTGTTTGTTTTCATTTTGTAGTATAATTTTTACTTTTTCTTCCATCAAAACTTTTCTTAACTTGCTTAGCTTTGGTCCGTTTCAATCTTGTTTCATGCTCCTTTCCTATCTCTTCTTTCTCTGGTGTATTAGTGTAAATTTTAGACTCGCTAGTTTTTCGCCATCTATTAGATTTCCTCGGAGGAACTTTCGGTCATGGTTGTATTTCTTCCAGTGTAAATACAATAGGAACACTTGAAGAAATTGGTTGAGCACTTGTGGAGGGTTTCGGCGAAGTTTGCTGAATACTAATGCTGCTGTGACGTCTGGGTAGTATATTGAAAGTTTCCGGACCTTCAATAATTTTTCCTGTTCTGTTTTTGGGACTATTGATAGCTCGTTGTAGAACCGTCATCTCGACTGGTGGTTTATCAATTACGAGAGAAGGCGATAGTGGCGGCGTTTCATCTTCAGATGAGCTAGTATGCGGTATAGGAACAAACTCTGCTTTTGTTGTATTTTCGAGATTTCGCCTATCCGTTACAGATGCAGGAGCAAAATCGAGCTCAGTAAACAGATGGCGATATAATTATATCTGCACATCGAATCAAGTATTTTGAAAGCTTTCGCTCCTGCTCTTCATTAAAAACTCGGTTGTGTGCTTTATTTCCCATGTTGATTTTCTTCCTCCCCATCTCATTTTCATATATATTTTGGGAGCAAACAGTTGTTTCCCCCGTGGTTCCCCGCTGCTTTGCGCAATGAATCTCGTACTTTTACCTCCTCGTAAGTGTCTTTATACCTCGACAAGTCGATCTGCCCTCTCGAAGTCTTACTTGGGCGTACTCTCGGCATCCAGAAAACAAGATAATTAAATAAATATATTGTTTCAACCGTACACACAAAAAAGTGTTTCAACCGTCCCCAACCCTTCCTGTAGGTAACAAACAGTTTATTGTAATGGTGACAATAATGACATATTAAAACTAGTCGCGATGCCGAATTCTACAAACTTCATTTCAAACACTAAAACACACTCAATACTTGAATAGAAACCATAATAATTGGAAAAATCTCCGAACAAAAATAGTTACTTTTGGGTATCAAAATATAATAGGGCCTCCTATAAACAACTGTAACGCGCGGTGAGCGACGCAACACTGAGGTTCGTGTTCGGAATTGTTGTCCGCTTCGTTCGCCCCTTGGACCCCTCACCACACCACCTACGGTTTGCGAGATATTTGTGCTGTTTGAACTCCCCTATGGTAAAAAATTTCATTTTTTTATACTCCCCTTCTCCCCAATAACGCACGTGAAACATACCTCTCACCAAAGGGGCGGCCTGTGGCGTAGTGCCTAGCGGGTACGGAGCTGTTGCACACCATGGTCAAGAAAAGTTTAAGAGGTCTCGCGGGAGGTCGGTGTCGAGTTGCACACCATAGTTAGCTCCTGCGTTATTTTCCTTCTCTTCTCAGACAACCGTGGGACCTACGGCCATTCTTTGTCACCCCAAACGCTATAGCAAGAACATTATAACACATTTATTTAATTCATCTTTTTTTTTCAAGAGTTAAAAAACTCAGGTTTATATATTTTTAGAATACAATAGAAAGTTACGGTATGAGATTTTTTTTATGTTCCTGTCAGATAAATACTTACGTGAACTTTAAAAAAATATTATCCGACACCGTTGAAAGTGGTATTATTATATTATAGAGAATAGTTCGCCTTCTCTCTATTTCATCATTATCCAGACTATTTTGAGAAATGTTTGTTGTTGATTTTTTAATTTAAAATTTGTTATTTGCCTAATGTGGCCTATGCTCACTGTCGATACGTTGTATTCAAAACTATGTTAAACCAAAACTTTTGTCTGAATATGATGCAATTATTATAGTTCGTAAAACGGCAGCACGTGGTATCTCGCTATCACAGAGGGCATCTCTTAATGATTTCCCGCTCTTAATCTCTACTACAATTCAGGTATATCTTTAGATTATTTCTTAACTTTAAGAACAGTATATAAATTTAATGATTTTTTAATGGATTCAATGATAACTGTTGAATGTCAACTGTGCGGCTGTTTTCTTACGTTTCGTTGTTTTTCAATACAGATTTTCTGATGCAAACAAATTGTTAGTTTCATCAGTGAAAATATTTACTAATAGCCATAATAAAGATACCAATAAAAATAAAAAAGAATCGACGCAACGATTGTATGTTATGGGTTCATTAGCAAATTTACGTTGATGAAAAAGTTATTAGAATGTTTTCTTTTTCTGAAACTTATAAATTTGTTCGCAAAATTGTATCATTTAAAGTTAAAATAACGACTTAGTTTTTCCTCGCAGAAAATTAAAACACCTTCTACAAAGAACATATTTTTTAAATATCGAAACGTACATCTTACTTCAAGTACTTGAAAAAAATTTCATAAGATATTACATAAATGGTATTGATATTTTGCTATTACACGATAGTTTTAAAGATCATTTGTTCATTTATAACATTCACTAAGTCAAAATTAATTTCACTCTTTCTTATAGCTTGTTTTGCTCATTTAGATACCGAATTTAAAAATCTTAGTTACGTTACTATAGGTAACCAAATAATAATAAAATTACCTGACTTGTACAGTTTTTTTCATACTTTTTCAGACTCTGAACACATTTTCAATGCATTTCTCATGGAGAAAAATTAAAATTAAAAACTTTGTTTAAAAATGAGGAGTTTAAATTAAAATCTGCCTCCTCGGTACGTTAGTACTTAAAATTATCTTTGAATGAAAACAAATCAACATCATTTATTAGCATTAGGAGGTAATACGATTCCAAATTGGGGCGATCACCGATATATCATTATACATCAAACAAAAAGTTTGGTATCGATTAGCAATTGCGACATAAAATATATCTGTTTTGTAAAGAAATAACGAACTTATCAAATAGCTTGCCAATATTTTGTACATTTAATAAATAAGTACATAGACGTCATGTATAAATTAATATTAACATCGCGTTTGAAATAATAAATTTTATTTTACACTTTGAAAGTATGTATTACTACCAGTGTGTACGCATAGATTAATCAATAAGTATTTTACGATTTATCGCAATGTGGTCGAGTTTGGACTCTTTTTTTCATGAAATTTGGAGCAGGATCCAATAGATTGTTTATAACAAAAATAAGTATCGAAAATTAAAAAATGGTATGAATTATTTAGCGTCTTGCAATGACTCAGTGAGAGACTATTGTCTCCCAACCCTTACCTGCGCTGGCGGAGGAAAAGAATGAGGAAAGATTTTGGTGTGCAACTCGACAGGACCCTTCGAGCAACCAGCGTGTACAACTCGACCCTATTACCGGGGATAATCCTTGCATTCCACTTTCCATGTGTGTAACTCGACCGTTCCGGTGCCTAGTGTACTTGCCTTCTGCCTCTGGTGACGCTGGTTCATGTCTGATCCAAGTAGAATTCGCGGTGGTGGACGGAGCGGATTCGCGGCAGGTTTTCTCGGGATGCTCCCGTTTACCCTGTCATTCATTCCATCACAACATTCATTTCACCTCATTCACATATTCTTGTCATCCCGGTCACTTAGGAGGCCGTCTAAAAACAGGCGGAGATGGTGTGCAACGACCAGGGCAAAGAGGAGCCTCAACGCGGTGTCCCCGATGCTAATGCTATTAAAAGTCCTCTACTCCAGAAGCAAATCTGACACGATTTCAAGCATACCCGCCTCCAATAATCACATTACACGTAACGCTGATGTTCTCTAGGTGAACTACAAAAATTATTCTGATAAGGTTTTGAAAGACGAACAGACTACACTTTCTTTGTATTGTAACTTTATCGATTCTATTTTCAATCAAAATCTCGAGCTGATTTTATCGGGACATAGTGACAATGAAAGCATCTATGAAATCTATTGATGCCTTCTTAACATTCGTTCGCATCAACAATAATCCAATTATCTTTAAGACTACTCAACTTCACAAAATTTCGAAAATTCGATAGCAAACCAAGTAAATTAAACAGTTAAAATGTCTTGTTAAAAATTACACTAGAATCCCTAACAATACTTAATATGTAAAATATAAAATTCTTCCCCCCCCCCACCGAAACAATTTCTTGGCACACAAGTTGCGCAGGGAAACACCTCTGATCATACCATGTATATCAGAGTTGGACACCTCTGATTATACCATGTATGATCACACCATAATATGGTATGACTAATATATCATTAACATGACTATTAACATTACTATTCAGCAATGTTAATGTATTTTAAAAATTGAATTATTTGCGGGTATCATTGATATATGTGAAATTTCAATACATTGCAATCCCGAAAATCCCATAACCAAGAAATAGTGACGTCAATTAAGACATATCTTCGGACATAGTCGCTTTGCATCTACGTTTTTTGATGGCACGTCCTTAGCTCGACATATCAGCGTGATTGATAGTCAATCTTGATACTTTTAAGGCCAAGGAATTGCGCAATATAATTCATCACGTCAATACAAAATTAATATATGGCTTTATCATTAAATTGAGCGTTTGAAGTGCGTTACAAATAATACCCCATCTCTAGATTATCTCTTGTTATAATTCATGTTCATCTGTCAAGAGTTGAAGGCGGCGTAGCGTAACGAGCTCTTTGGATGCTCTATTGATGATGTATCATGTTTATTAAGGCGAGCACATACAGCTTTTGAAAAGGAATTAGACAGTGAAAAATGATTAAATAACAGTCCACACTCTTGTCCCGTGGATGCATTGAAAAGACTTAACGTCCGTGATAGTACTACAACACTCGGTGCAATCTGGTGCACTGGTATCTAAGATATTTTGAGGAACCTTCTTTTTACAGTGAAAGTTAGAATTTGAAGGATATTCCTATCGTTATTTTTTTATGAAAGCACATAAATCTACAATTGTAGATCCTATAACTAAAAAGACACCCTACGGAAAAAGTATTTATCCTACAAAGAAGGTCACGTTATTCAAATTAATCAATTAAAATATTAATTACCCAAAAATTCTTTAAAAATACGATACTGATTATCTCAACTCCACTATAGCAATTATCCTATTCACTATTGTATTTTATATCAACTTGAACAATCATCATAATTGACAATATATGAAAAAAATGTCATTAGGGAAAATATTTGTAAAAATAATTTTTTTCTATAATCCTTTTTTTCAATCTATTGAATGGATTATTTTAATTTGGAATATTTTACACCTAAAAGGCAGAAATCTCTTACAGAAAGTGCAATGCACGTAGTTTGATTTTTATATTTTTTAACAATTCTGGTAAAGTTTTCCCTATTCATTTTCTTTATGAACTTGGAATTCAACGATTCTACGAAGTGGACAGCTAGCTATATCCGAACTTAAGCCAAAGAAACTTGGGTTTAAACGTATTTAAAAAATGGCACGAAAATCGTGTAATTGAGCTTTTATAAATTATTATTTGAGTGATGACGTATAATGAAATGGTACTAAAAAGAAGTTCCGTTACGAGATTTCTTAGCTTTTCAGTGTTCAACTGAGGGGTAAGGTGGGGTTAGGGAAGAATGATGTGATGAAACGATGTCAGGATATCGATAATAGTAGAAACTAAATTCGTCTGTTGGTGCTCATATAGGCTCATAAAACCCTCCGGTGACTCGGGGGTTGGCATGCTTGCTCATCGCCAAGTCACTCCAGCCAGAAAAAATTTGTACCTCTTCACTTCAATGACCTTGGTAATTGTGGAGCGTTAGCAACATTATCAAAGAATGATAAATTAAACGTCCTAGTTCATATAGCTGTGACTACTGAAAAGCGAATACTCCTTCTTCTATCCACCCCCTAGTATACTACTCAGTACCACCAACTTACAATTACTGACTACTACTACTAACACCTCCACGTGGGCAATGTTGTTGGTAAACGCAGCTAACCGGTCCACCTAACAATAACCACTACAACCCGCCTCCTAGCTTCTATCGCCCCATGTAGATAAGCTTCAATAGCACACTACTTTTCCCATTTAGAAAATATAGGGAACTAAGATGTTAATAAATATGATTTACGATTATGAATTGCAGGTTTACTAAATGTCGAGGTGAGGAAAACTTATTTCAGATTAATTCGTCGAGTAAAATTCAATAATACCTAGAACGTGATTTCAGAAATTTTCAGAAACTGCTCAAGGTACTTAGGGTTTTGTACGATATACTCTGAAAAATCAATTTTTAATATTTCTGGAGAATGTGTGCCAAAAATACACCTAACGCTTCTTAATTACAAAACATAAGGGAATATGACATAACCATTTAATTGGATTATACCAATGGTGGTCCGCAGAATATATGGAAATTATTTGCAATTTTTTATTGAAGAAACAGCTTATTATGGTACGCACATTCGGTTTCCTTCGAAATACGATTAAATTTCTTCGAGTTGTGTTTGGGTAACAGGATACAAATAGTGAAAACAAAAAACATTTCTTTGATGTATTTGGTGTCTTATCACGTGTTGAACAAAACCCATTTCTTGAAAAATGTTCATGTTACAGTTAAAGTATATAATTCAGTTAATTCGTAATTAACTTTCTATTGCTAATTCGACTCCTATTGATCTTAGGATATTTATTTTCCTTCTACATTTGTGTAATATGACAAACTTAAAGCTGTTACAATTAGAAACGCGTACAAGTAGTTGTCGAGGATCCAGCTTTAACTTTGTTAAGTAGCAAAACAATGAACCTTTTTTACATTAAGAATAAGAATGTTATTATCAACCGATCCTTTGCAAATTAAAATCTCCAAGTAATTTCCAAATTTCTACTTTGGATTAGGAGATTACAACCATTTTCGGCGTAATGCGACCATTGTTAACAAGGTTGAGATGAATACTGAAAAGAATCTCAGCAACTAATTAACGAAAAGCGCTCATTGTTATATCGTTGGTTTTGTTATTACAAGAACTACATTTAAAAACCATAAAAATTGAAAATAATATTTCTTTGCAAAAATCAAAAGTGTTTGTGGATGTGAACGTAAGCGTCTCATATTATAGGTTTGATTAAGATCTACTACTCGTTTATTGAGCTTTTTTGACTAGGATTAGTACCAGAGTCACAAATCACAAAAACATGCAATATCGTAAATTTCGCAATTTGAGGAGCAAAAGAACAAAAAAACAAACAAAACAGAATGGTCACCTCTATTGCTTCAAAAGACGTGGAGGTTCTTAGATTTTTGCATTTCATTAACATTTGCATACAACTACACCCTACCTTCTTAATTTCTTTTTTCGCCGTTTTCTCTCCATTGCCTGACCTATAGAGAGGCCGTGAACAATTCTATGTATACTGAATTCCGTGAGGACACGATTGTATTTGCAACATTGCTAATAAAATGAAAAAGGCGTAAACTATTCTTTTCAGACATTTCATACTTAAACGGTAATTGTTCATTTTGTTGAAGAATAATAAATTCTAATATTTTCTACTTTAAGCCACTTCAGTTAGTCTATAGGTTCACTTGTTAATCTATGAATTAACATATTTCACACTTAAACTGTAACATATGAACAACCTCTTGAGATATTGTTGCATAAGTGTATAAATATGTTTGGTTAAATAAGTATTTACAATTGTACGTAAATATAATAAACAATATACATAAACAATAAATAAGTGCATTTAATTATTTAAAAATTTAAATTTTTGAAGCCAATGGTTGACGAACATATTCATCTATTTAAAATATTCCTTTTAGTGGTCCGCGGATTTCTAATGATGTATTTAATGGTCCATGGGTTGGTGAACGCTGCTCTAGCGGACATATCAGTAAGCTTAATAGCCACTTATTATGCGAGTGAAGCTACACCTACCGGAAAACCAACAAGTTGTATTGGGGATTGATATTCTCGCATTTAGGCCAACAAATAAATAATAAATTTATTGTCAAAAAACAGTACAAACTGCGTATGACCACGTGGAGGAAAAAAAAACTAATTTACTCTCCGAAAGCAAGCAAGGGACCATCCCATCAATTCCGATCAAGGGCCCTAAGGCAGAGGCGGATTCAAAAATTTCAGCAAAAGTTCCTAGATAAGATAAAAAGTTGGCTGCGAGTTATAATACTAATAGAATGTCA
>NNCF01126869.1:433143-544134 GCA_002313205.1 Laupala kohalensis | reverse complement strand
TGAGATTTACAAATTATCCGAACTATCCTCTTCTGAATTCTGAAAGTTTGAATACTCTGACCGGAATTACCCCAGAAGGTAATGCCGTAACGTAAATGGGAGTAAACGTTTGCAAAATAAACGCAACGGGAAATACGTGGACTAACTGCGTTAACTAAGTTTCGGAATGCGTAACACAAATTACTTAATTGGGAATTAAGATATATTATGTCATTTCACCAACGTTTCGACCATTTATTTTAGTCATCATCAAGGCTCAATGAAGAAGGAGAAGAAAAATATTAGTTTACGCAGCTACATGTATACTTATCTCCATGGTGACCTCACACATTTTGCACAAAATGGCGCACCTAACATACAGCATAATCATAACTGTAATGAGCCTTACAAAATTAGTGGTGCAAAACCATTGCACATATTTTCTCATATACGTTTCTCCGTCTGCAGCACAGAGTGAGAAAAAATCTATAGTTAAAGGGTCATTTCTGACGTGGTCCTCCATATTTTGGTCGTCTTCCAGTGCCTTATTCATGCTCAAAGTCGGTAGATGAACTTATTACTGTCTATTATTCGAAATTTGAAAGTAAAATGAATATAAAGAATATTGTTTCAAAACATATAACGACATATCAGTCCTATAAATATCGTAAAAGTGTTATGTAAATGTAATTTCGTTGTATACAGAAATTGATGTATTTTCGTATGTGCTGTGCGTTTGCTGTCCTCCTATGTATTTTATCATTATCATATCTTTCATTTCAGTTTACGAAAAGTGTATTCTACGTCTGATTGGTCCATTTACTCTGCTAAATATTATTCAAACTTCTTGAAACAGTAAACTTATGTGTAAGTGTAGCAGACAGAAATTATTTTACTGCGTCTATACTAAACCTTCAAGCGAAATACTGCTAATGCGGTTGTAATGCGTACTAATTGTACCTTAGGTACAAAAATTTAAGGAAAATCGTTGGAGTCGTTTTAGATAAACATTCAAAAGAGTACTTTGACCTACATGTGAAGTATCCTTTGTTTCAAAGAAAAAAAAATAGAGCACGTGCATGGACAACAAGTAAATTCTACCATAAATGCGAATTAAATTGATTCATCCATTTACAGAGAATTCCTGCGCGCAGACGGACGGACTGACGGACGTTATGCCAAAAACCACTTTTCAGAATCAGGGATCGCCAAAACGGATATTTCCGTCGAAATCTCACTTTCGGTTGTTGTTTTTTTTCGATTACTGTACTTTCTATATACTACGTATATGAGAAAGTAAAATGATATTAAATATTTTGATATTAGAGACCGTTGAATTTACTTTTATTAGTATGCTATAATCAATTACTACTTCATGATTAGTACTGCGCTAGTATGTATTAGTGATGTGTTCGTCAATTCGTTCAGAATCAATCTCATCTAACATCATCGTCAATGTATACAACCACTCATCGCATGACCATGCGCTGCAGAAGAGAGCCATCAACATCCTTTCCTCTTCCCTCTCACATTCTTCCCTATTTTCCGCTCTGATACACGCCTGGGAGCGAAAGGAACCCTTCAGTATTCCCCGATATTTATATTCGAAACCCGATGATACCCAACACGCCAAGGAGCAGCCGTTTTGACTTCATCGACCGCGCAGGGATAGCTTCCGACCTGAGCGATAATGGGGTGGTTGAGGGTCAACAATTTATTGCACCCTCAGGCGTAACACAGGCTGAATGAGCACCGACTCCAAATTACTGTATGGTCGTCGTAACGCTTGTATTGGGTGATGGACTCATATTATTGTGTGAGAAAATATATATTTTTATATAATAATTTAACATTAATAGTAATATATCATCATTAACCTGTTACCTCGCGGTGTGGTGAACCGCTATTTAAGAAGCTGGGTGAATTTCATATTTTAAAATACCATTTAATGTAATGAACCACAATATTCGTAAAAGTGAATTTAAATACTCATTATTTATTAATTGCTTTAATAAATGTCATATTACCTATAAATTAAACTAAGAGACAATTTCATCTCTTTAATTAAGTTTAAATTATTTCAACTTATCAGAAATAACCAAAATTTCCATGTAATGTCCATGTAAATGTTCTTTTTTAAATTTGTTCTAAATTTGTTCTAAATTTGTTCTAAATTGTTCTAATTTGTTCTAAGTGGATGCACTTAGCTCTCGTATTTAGTATTATGACAATACCCCCCCAAATTTACTTAATCCATCGTAGTAATGGTTAACAATATATAAGAATATATAACAATATAAAAGAAATATTATTGGTTTTCAATGTATTTACCCTCGAAGTCAATTGCCCATAGAAACGCAAAGGAACGAATAGCCTCGGGATGAATTATTTATAAGGTATCCAATAATATTTGTCACGCAGATACTTCATTAATTTACTTTGGGTGCAATGAATTGGATTTCCAGGTAATACCTCTTTAACTCAGCTGTCTACCGGTCCATGTGTAGGTCAAGCAGGGATCAAGTACATTGTGTATAGGGGACGCAGACGGGCCTAGGCGCCCCTGTTTTCACACACAGCACCCCACATAAAAGGCCTCGCCAGGACCAATGGAGGGCGGTAGAAGGTTCCAGAACGTCTTTTGAAAGGGCGCGGAACCGCTGTCGGAAGGACCTCCAGACCACTCTTGCAAGAGATATGAGAGATTCAGAAATCAATCTTGTAAAGCTCTCCTTCTAGGAAAGAACAAAGAAACCGGAACAAATTACATGCAAAATTAAATATATTTTATACTCAACATTCATTATTTTCAATTATGATTAGACTATTATAGGGAGAGTATGAAAATAGAAAAATGTTTTGATCAAAATAATGAATCATTCATATCATTTAAGCACACGTAGAGACATTATTTGTACTCAGTCTTCTTGCATAACTATCTATTCTTCAGGAACTTCAATACTAAGAATGGTGTTAATATAATATCAAAATACTAACTTTAGTTTGTGCCTTTTAACATAGTGTAATGATTGCCTCAAGAATACTCTATATTCAAAACAGCAATTGTCTTGGGAAGTGGTATGAAGCAACTTCATTTTCTAAAAGAAAACATTCGAGGTATTGCAGCGGAGAAATTTATTTCAACCCCATTATTCTACATAACATATTACAGTATTTCCTATCAAAATAAAGTTTACATAATAAATAATGTTAAAATGCGATTTGTGATAACCTAATGACGTTTTAAATTTTAATAAAAATAAGCTTTGTTTGATATTCCTGGCAGATTTTGAGTCATCGTTCTGTCCTGTCTCACATGCAGCCGTCGAGGACGCCCTGAAAACACAGCATCAAGAGGGATGTTAAATCATGTTACAGGAGAATTTAAATTCAGAACAATTCTAAAAATCGTTAAGGAGTAAATTATTAGAAGTAAAGTTTTATAAAGTAAATTTTATTCACTATGAAACTAGGAGCAAAATGTCTGTGAGATTTTAATTCAGGAAGTAACGTGAAGGTACAAAGGCTATGAATGGGGTGTGGTACAGAGAATTTGCTAAATTGTTTTTGTCGAGTGGATATCGCCCAAAACCAAGAACTCACAATCAAGATCTGGGTCTGGTTCTACGAGATTTGAGGTTACGCTTCTTAAATTCATAATTGATAGAGTTGTAGTGTTAATTGTGAATTAAATTTAATTTCTTCATTGATCTCATTTAATGAAATATTATTTTGCTCAAAAATACAGTAAAACTTCAGTCTTATTTTGTGTTCAATTTTTGGAGGGCATAAAAATAAAATCTTTTTAACCCATCATTAAACAACATACATGATTATGTATAATTATTAACTGTTCGAAATATCAACTCTTTTTTGGTTCCAGTGTATGTTTCTTTCATTTGTCTGAACCTCTGCACCAACAGACATCGTTTCTATGACGACCGCTGAATCGCTCATGTCCTCAATCGGGGTGCAATACGGTGCAATAGTTCGTCTGAAAGGTTGCTGGTTGGCTGGTCTTTTTAAAAGGAACTCTGGGTGTTTAAACGCGCGAATGGAGGAAAAGATCCCGCAAAGAGCGTACTAGGGTCTGACGCTTGATCACTTCGAAGCTCTGAGATCCTTCGCTAAAGAGAAGGTATTGACGGCTGGAGAGGGAAATATTATCGGCTTGTATTCGACTGCTGTCTTAAAGATCGTTTCACAGAAAATATTTAATAATCTAATGAAGGAGTTCATTTAAAAGTAATGACATCTCGATGTTGTGTGTCAGATGGAATAAACTGAGGCTGACTCTCGTCCTCTTGGTCGGTAATTCCACCCGAAGATTTCACTTGAATCCCGAGTCTTCCTCGTGGGAGAGAAACACCACGAATCAAAACTCTGAGCAAAGAAGCGTATGACAATATCCAGGGACATGTTGATAATGTTTGTGAAGAATTAATATACTAGCAAAACTATCCGGCGATACCCGAGATTTGAAAGGGAACTGAAAACAACCATTACTGGACATTATGGTATTAGAACACCTGTCAACAGATCTGGATCTTTCAGCACATTTTGCCCGGCGTTACGCGAGGTTATTATACAAAATTTTAAATTCATATGATAGTTTCCATTTTTCTCTACTTTTGTGATATTAAATTTTCACTTTTGTTAATATCAAAAATTAAATACCACAAAGAAAACCTATAAAACTACACAGGGTTTTCATTTCTGTATGCTTTTGTGTACGTAATTAGGAATCATTTTAAAATTAAGACGAAAGGAACATACACTTTACACAGAAATGAAGAAAGCTTATAGTTAAGACCTCTGAATTCTTTGGTTTTTACTTCACTTTTGGGTTATATACTTTTAAAAAATGTTTTTCACATCCTTTATATTATTTGCTTCTATGATTCGGTCACGTAGATTATACGTTCAGTGGATTGTCTGCCTCACATAATGTTTGGATGTCTCAATGTAAATCAATACCATTTGATGGATATGTAACAAACTTGGTAAAAAGCGTGAAACTGTCTAGACGAGACTGTACGCTGTTTTAAATTTTTACCATTACTCGCGGACGAACATTCACGCGGTTTCTTTGAAAACTCTGTGCGTGTAGCAACAATTCATTGAACATACATTGATAGTGGATAGGAAGGAGGGATGTTCCTCTGGAGACATGAAGAAATAATTTTATTTAATATGTGGTTGAAAATTTTACCATAAACTCAAGAAAATTCTTTCTCATTCTTAGTTATTTTCTTTTAATATGTGACACGGACAGGCAAGTGATTAATTGATCTCGCGGGTTCCGCTGGGTTAGTTCAACTATTAGATGCTAATACAACTATTGCATCCTAAGCTTAACTACCTTAACGTGGTAGATAATATCTTAAGAAGAAGTGTAAAGAAATATTCGCGTACAACATGAGGTGGTCAGTGTCTGATTTAACACATCACTCAGACATTTTTGGAGTTAGAATACGTATATTTCCCTCAGAAAAATGAGAAAAGAGAGAGCAATTTAATTATGTAAACGAATTGGTTCAAATCACGTCACGTATTTTTTTATGAGGAAGGAAAAACAAGAAGATATAATAATGATAAATCCAAAATTTAATTATCCCATTTACGTTCAGTAGTGTGTAAATTGTATGTATGTTAACGTTATTGTTCTCTTTTAGTAGTTGAATGTATACGCTGCTATCTGAACTTCGAGTTTTCTTGTCTTGAAGATAAATCATATATTTGGGAAGTATTTCAAGTAAAGTTGGCAACAATGCTCACCTGCCGGGTTGTCGTTCCAACTTGGGTCAAGGGGGAGGAAACATTGTGAAGCAGGAGGGGGGGTGCACGGGGTATAACACATGAGGGTTGCAATCCAGGGTTTTCGCATGACATGAAGTAAAACTGGTTACAGATGAGAGGATTTCGCGATCATATTAACATGAGAGTGCCACTTCGAGGACTCACTGAACCGTGAAAGCTGAGAAACACAACAAAGATTTGTTATTTCTGGGAAGGTATTAATGGAACTCGAATTTAAAAAATCTTTGTGCCATCTTGTTTCTGTTTTCTTTAATTCTCTTTGGCGAGAGTTCTTTCGACTGAAAATTGACCTTCAGACCCTGAATACAAATTAAAAGACATACAATGGGAAAGTAAATAATAAAGAAAAGAAGAAGCAGAATACTGAACTCATTTCAAATTGAACAATATATTGTAAACAATGTATTCCTAATTACAAAACATATACTATAAATAGAGAAGAGAAACATAAAATAATAATTTAATGAGATGGTTAGCAAACTAACTCACCTAAACATTAAATCTTCATACTGTCTTCAAAACGTAAACTTGTCCACTTACCAGGCCTAATCATTCCTTTGTAGATTTGCTAAGGGAGGAGTTCGGTGGTTTCTTGGCTCGAGAAGGTAGATATACGGACAGAATGATGTTCCGGCCGATTAGACCCCGGGACAGACTTTACGGTAGTCTGAGTAGGGCAGAAATTTAAACCTTTACGTTGAGGTGCAAATGAATATCCCTCCTGACCTTCACTGGGAATGGAATCCTAGCAATCCTTCAGCAGTTCAGTGCTCTTCCACTAACTCCATGGAATATTAAAAATATGTGTATTAACTTTTTTACTTTCTCATATGCGTATTGTAGACAAAGTTGTAATTGCGAAAAAATTCGATCACGAGATTTTTACGGAAATATCCGTTTTAACGCGCACCTGATGCCGGAAAAGTGGTACATACGTTACCATGTACGTTTGTACACACGGAATAAATGTATGGGTCAACTTCATTCATATTTCGTATTTAGCATAGTATCTGCTAGTTAATCAATGCACGTTTTCTGATTTTTTTAAAAACTTTAATTTAAAGGATACTTCATACCAAAGTCAAAAGTGAATTTTCGAAAATATCTAAAAAAAACAGCTCCAATTTTTTAAATATTTTTACGATAATTGTAGTTGAAAATCAGTAATCTAAAGCACAAACCAAGGAAAACACATGCAAAATAATCTGAACGTTACTGGCAGATTATGATTGCTAAATTCGTGTGTAGTGTGTTCGGGAAACGGAAGTGATGGGGTGGGGTATTCGAATGTCGCAGAGCGGGATGCGAACTCTCCACCCACAGACGACGTTGAGGGCAGTGCTCGATACGATCAGTGGCGACGAGATGGAAATAGCTCCCTGCCTCCGGTCGCCAGCCTACGGGGCTCCCCACTCGCACCCGAAATAATTGCGCTTCTGCGGCAGAGGCTGCGGCAGAGACACTTTTAGCGAGCGATGGACCACTTGCTGGTACGACGCGACGGACAGGCTACGCCGTTGACGCAGGTCGGCACCCTCCACAGATCGCGAAGATCCGAACTAAATGGTTGGGACGTCATGTCCTAACATGTGAAAAAATCTTTCCAACCTTTGAATTAGAATCTCACATCCAATCCTAGGGTACTCACATTCGTAGTATTTTCCCAGTGTGTATTTAATCGGGCAAAAGTATTGTCGGTCCGATATTAAGATTATTACAATTTGTCATTTTTAAGCATTTAATTATTTGGGATTTATAATAATTACATCAATGTAGTATCATATTATTAGAGTTGTTGATTGGTACTGACTTCATTCAAATATTTTCAATAATCACTCTCCGCAGTGACTACAGTTTCACCTGAAACACGGCGGAAGGTGAGAGGGATTCACCGTAAAAAACCAAAATCACTGTATAATAGTTTTTATTCTGTACCTTCATGCTACATTTACCTGCATGCCCAAATTCAGAAATTTATTGCAGAGGGGTCAGAGACTTTTCATCAAAAATATATCGATAACTTTGATAATATTGCTCGTTTAAATATTTTAAACATGTTCAATCGTTTAATTCATGTTATTAAAAACACATGGTAAATTTACAATATTTGTTGTGAAGGTACCTTCACTATAATTTATAAAAAAGATTCCGGAGGATCCTGAAATCTCCCCGTTTTGTATTCCCGTCTCCTGCTAACTCAATTTATATTTAAAAATTTTGTACCTTGTTCTAATTTGAATTACACCTGTAATAAATAGAAAATACTTGCATTAAGTCAAATAGTTAAGTACTCACCTAGATCAACCGCATTAAAATAATAGAACCAAATTTCTTAAATGTCACCATTGGTTTCGAAAACCTATTCGTGTTAACATGCCATTAATATAGTACTCTTAATATTAACTGATTAAATAACAATTTTTAATGTATTGATTAAATAACAGTTTTTGTAGTTCTTTATTTCTGTATTTAACCTTGACCTTGTTGTGTACATTACCTCAGTAACCACATTCTGGTTCGGGTTTTTTTCCTTATTTCATTCGGAGAGAGACGAATTTATATATAGGCTTACTAAATTATTTCAGGTTGTGTTATTATTAATCTCGAATATTGTCTGAATTTAATGGTACGATTTATTTGGGGAATAAGTAATAGATAACAGAACGTATTTGGTAAATAACTTCTTTTTAATAAATACGCCATACTTATGGGCCCTTGAATTGATGAAATGGTCCTTTCCTTGTTTCTGGAGAGTAAATTATTTTATTGCTCCCCCTTCCCGCGCCACGTATGGGACTGCTTTTTGCAATAAATGAATAAATTTATTTTATTGAGGAACTCCACAGAAACAAAAATTGAGTTAAACAGAAACTACTGATCTCTTAGTTTAGTAACGATTCTTCGTTGTGGTTGATCCGAATCATTACTTACGCTTAAGTTTGTGTCATGCGTTTATAGTAATTCCTTGTATACATTCCTTGAAAATTCGACCAACACATCGCTAATTATGAATGCGTTCCAGATGTGAACCTATCCCGTTTTATTTCATTTAGTAAAGCTACTAATTCACTCTCTTCTTAGCTAATGTATTGGTCTTGTGTGAACCGACGTCAAGGAGTTGATACCAACCTGGTGGCTAGACACTTGGTCCAGTGGCAAATACCTTCGTAACTAATCGTTTTCTGACAAAACTATTCAGTTTTGTAAATCGATATAGTGTGCTCGATTCTCTAGTTTGGAAGTGAAGATTCAGTCACAGCCCACCAATTCACAATTGACGCGCAAATGGACAGGTCTCACCAACCTCTCTTTGTTCATTAGCTCGTAGTAGTTTCTTATCGTTCCGCACATCTATCTCATCGGTGATGTCTTCCATATGTCGTCTCTTCAACATTCAGTAAAGGCTGGTTCACAGTAGGTCAATAATAGTCTGAAGGCAGGATTTTAAAAAAGCTAAATCACTCGCCTCAGCATTAAATTACTGCGTTAGGACCTTTGGATACTATGCAACTTCATTTCAAAATTGATGGTTTCTCCAAGATTTCAAGATTTCGTTGAGTTTTTCGAAAAGTTTTCAAAGCAATTTCATTCGTCTTTCATCATTTTCAAAATCAGTATGAGTAAGAAAATAATGGTCATATTCTCGCAATGTTTAAAAGGTGGAAGGATGCTGATACAACACACCACAAGCTCATATGCGATGTGCGTAAGTTTTTGGTGGAGAAGCGGGATTCAACCATAAACCACAACCTTTATGGTAGAGTTCGCTGCCACCAGCTTGGTTTCCCCAAGCAATCAAACACACGAGTAATAACAATAAAACATTTAATTCAAATTAAATAAAGCTCTGAATATTTACAAATGTAGACAAACTCGCAAATCATAAATACAAGTTTGAACTTGTTATTACTTGATATTGCTATCTAAAAGCAATAATTACACACAGTTATAACTACTGGTGTTATGAATTAACTCGGAAATTTACCCAGATTATCCGAAGTTCAAAAAGTTCCAAGTTGCTATCTCGAAATAAATAACTGTTCCAAGCTATGTTATTCGCGCCTATAGCAAGTAATAGAATTACCGCAGCAATTCTCAGTGGTCTGACGACCAAACTAACCAAGTTACATATTAAATAACTTGCGTACTTCTATACGCTTTCGCACTTGTCTCAAAGTCTGAAAGCCTCCAGTATAAAAGTCACTTAGGAGCTGAAATCCCTCCAATATATATTGAGTCGGAGGTCAAGTGACTACCTCTTCACCCGTTCCCAACACCCCACCTCGGCTTGGTCACTCCTCAGCTTCCGAGAAAAACTGCCTTTTCGGATGAACACTATTTCTGTCAACTGCTGAAATATTCCATACATACTCGTTTTCCTTCTCCGGGCGTTCATTTCAGTTTTCAGAAGTAGAAGGGAGTTCTGCCTCTTCACAATACGAAAAGTCTTAACGCGCACCTTTCCTTGTTTGGGCGGCGACGGGCATGGCTCTTAATCGCCTTTGGAATTTCCGGCGAGCACAGTGCTTGAAAATGTTATTTCAAAATCTATACTGGCCACGATGTTACAGATGCATACGTTCACTTTGTACAAATTATGACAAATTGAAAGTTTTTTTAATTAGTGTAAACCAGAGGTCCCCAAACTATTTTGTTTCGTGGACCACTTACCATGTTTTTCGGTTTTGGGTAGACCTAATATTTAATTTTTGCAAATTCATCAACTTCAAATATGTTTTTGACAGCTGGCATAGTGCTACTCACTTTGAAAGATTGAAATCTCTAATTGTGAGGGGAGAAACATAATAAAACACATGTTACTTTTTATACATTTATTAATTGAATTCAAATTAAAACCAACCGAATTAAAATTTTGTATCTATTACATAAAATAACCAAGCAAAAAATAAATACTTTTAGAGAGAAGAATGAACCTGATGCTTTGATAACAAATTTTCAACATTTGGCATCAATTTAGTAAGGTTTAATCTCAAATCTCCTCGGTCAGTGATGTCCAGTCTGTTTTTTTAGGGGATTGCCAACCGCACTGAAACCCCTTTCCATCAGGGGTCCGTTTCACAAAGATACAAGTGTTGTTCGTAATAACAAGTACTTAGTTACAATCGTTTCACTAAGATTTCACCAACTTGTCGGTAACAAAAGGACTAGTATTAGCGGACAGTCCATTTTTTTCGTTAGATTCTGCGCTACTTAATATCAAATTTGGTATTTCTAAAACATTCATATGTACACTTTTTGGAAGAATAGCACATAAAGTGATTGTTTTTAACGTATTACATATTGTTAAAAATATTTCAAGCTTATCAACAATGACTTTCCACACTGCATAATAATAATTAAGCTAAAATAATGACGAATAACTAAATTAAAATGTATAGTACAATGAATACGGTCTTTTCCTCATAATAAGTTTTTGTAATACGTCCCTATTTTTCTTCCAGCTTTACGTCTTTCTAAAGTGTTCGTTAAATTCATTCACTGACACAAATGTTAAGTTCACACTTTCCCTAAATGTTTTCCTATGTCGTTGAACACGAATGAATAGTTCATCTTCATCTTCCGAGAAAGAATTTGACTACCGCATACTAATAAAATAACACTTGTAACACAGTTAACCTACGTTAATAAGATAACCCACGTTAACATACTAGGTAAGAAATCCTTGGTTGTTAAAAAGTTTGTCAGTTACAATTGTGAGTAATCTAACAATGTTAGTGGGTTACAAGTAAATCTCTTGTAATATTGTAAGAATTCACTTGTAATTACAAATTTACAAGTGTACCTTTGCGAAACGCTATTATCTGGATATTTTTACAAACTTGTGAAAATTTACCTATCACATACAAACTTGTACTTTTGCGAAACGGGTCAGGTGTGGAGATGGAAAAGCAATTAAAAACTTTCTCGCCTTATTCCATAATACGGGATAAGTAACGGGTATGACATACATACACTATATGTGAATTATTCCATTCATGGAAAGCCGAAATTAAGGACCTGCTTAAATGAAATCCACTATCGTGGACCTCCATTTACATCTGATGGACCCCCAATGTTGTTTTTCGCCGACATGGACCCTTTGCAGGTCGAAGTCGACCCCTGGGGGTCGATATAGACCACTTTGGGTAACAGTGGTGTAAACCATCCTCAGAACAATACCTTAGGTAATGCTACGTTGAATCAGCTAAGTCAGCCCACTTGCGGCCAAAGATTAGTGATCACAGAGATGCTGCTGTATGTAACAGTGTATGGACCTTTGGCCGCAGGCGGACTTACTTGGCTGCCTCAATTTAGTGGTACCTGAAGTATAAACCTTTCACTACTGAATTAAATTTCTTTCCTTGTATGAAACAGTGCAGTCGTACTGCTTTGGTCCAAGAAATAAACCGCTAGGACATAATACTTTGTAGCAAGAAGTGAAAAATTTTTGCCCATTGTTCAAACGAGATTTGGTTGTTAGTTTGCTGTTGCGTTCATATAATTATTTTAATTCAAGAATTCTTACAAAAATTGTACGGTACAGACATATACTAAAGCAGGACAATAATGCTGAATGAGAAAGTGATACATGCAATAGGCAAGACTTCACGAACTAGATTGACAAACTTCCTAAAGACAGCATGACAGACCTGGTGTAGAGCGAGTAATAAAGGCCATCTGACGTATGAATATATCCCGGTTGTAAAATTTGACAAGAAAAACAAAGTGGTTCAAACCACCACGAATAATGTATGAGTACTTGACTGGACATGGAGCATTTCGAGCGTACTTGGTACGCCTGAAAATAGCGGACGGAGGTGAATGCGAATGCATGCGGGGTAGAGAAATTCCGAACCATAATTTACGGTATTGTCCACGTTATGCCCCAGAGAGAGCAATTGTTCACAATTTCCTCGATGATGAAATTGTGAACAATTGTCACCGACCTTATCTTGTTTTGAACATACTTTGAATTAGATGTATTTCATTGTAATTATTGAAGGATCCAGTGAGAACACAGCATGAAACTTGTTCTTATTCTTCTTTTCCTTGCCCTCTCTCCTTTTACCGTTTACAAGATGACGGAGGATGAGATGTAGTCTTATAACTCATGTGGCATAGGTTGCTGATGCATTTCTATACACATTGTTTACATTCACATGAAAAATGAATTGAAGTCCAAAGAATTTAGATATTTTAACTAATCGCTTTCTTAATTAAGCATTCTGTGTCAAGTGGTTTCTGTATTGCATCTATTCGTAATTACTCGTATATACGTATTCCAATACAGATATTGAAACTAAGTTTTTTTCGCGAATTCTTAAAATTAATGGTAGTACAGAAATAATTAGAAGACATTACAGATATGGAGAAATAAACGTTTTTTATACATTTCTCCAAGAACCCTTGGCAACGTCAGGCAAAATGACTGGAATAAAACATTCTAGATTCTTAATTAATTTTTTAAAATTTATTTATATGACTGATAGACAACCTCCCTGTACACATTGCTAACACAAGGATCTCACAATTTAAGTTTCTCTTTAATTCAATCACTTTGACACCATAGTCGTGTTACCCGTCCCGAACGAGAATTGAGGCGGGTCCATCTTTTACTGCCTATCGGAGACCGCCTATATGACAGAGGAAGTCTTCAAACACATTGTATTTACACTCGGTCTCAATGAATTGGTGATGGTCTTTCAGATTTATCGTATCCATGCATCTCATCTCCCGCAGAAATATTGCTCTCTCTGGGGCATAACGTGGACAATACCGTAAATTATGGTTCGGAATTTCTCTACCCCGCATGCATTCGCATTCACCTCCGTCCGCTATTTTCAGGCGTACCAAGTACGCTCGAAATGCTCCATGTCCAGTCAAGTACTCATACATTATTCGTGGTGGTTTGAACCACTTTGTTTTTCTTGTCAAATTTTACAACCGGGATATATTCATACGTCAGATGGCCTTTATTACTCGCTCTCCACCAGGTCTGTCATGCTGTCTTTAGGAAGTTTGTCAATCTAGTTCGTGAAGTCTTGCCTATTGCATGTATCACTTTCTCATTCAGCATTATTGTCCTGCTTTAGTATATGTCTGTACCGTACTTTTTGCACGTATAGGTCTATTGGTTGTACTCCCGTTAATGCATTTAAAGCCTCTGTTGATACAGTTTTGTAACACCCTATTGTATGTAACAGGCATTGCCTCTCTATCTGTCTTAATCGGTGTTCGTAAGTAATATTTACTAACCTTTTTCCCCATACCACACACCCAAGGACTATGACTTGTTTTATTGCTCCCGTGTATAATGTCTGCAAATACTTTCTAGTGACGTTGTAATGATGGATTCCCACCCTCATCATGCTGTACAATATTACCCTGACTCATTTGTCTATATAAATCAGATGTGCCTCAAAATTCAATATTTCGTCCAGACGAACAAGGTAACGATGTGTCCGAACTATCCGCACTGGTTTGTCACCAAGTCAAACAGCGAAGTTCCTCCTATTTGCACTCGGATGCCCAAACCAGATAAACATTCTTGATTCTGTGAAATTTTATTGTATAAAGAATATGTAGTCATACCATCCAGTTTTTGGTTTATTAAATCATGAAGCCTTTTCGGTCGCGTAGCGGCCATCATCAGTGCTGTTACAAAATAAACAAATGTATAGAAAAATAATTTTGTGAGATACATATTAGATTTAACGATTTGATTTCTGGGAAATTGATATTGATACGCAACAATCCTTTTTGTGTAATTAGAGATTATTTTCTCATAGTTAGAAAATGTATGAAAACATGCAACATGGACTGCCAACCAACCACCGTCCGCTTTGAAATCCGCCGACATGTCATGCCCTCGTCAGCAGCTGACGGACTTTCTCTCTACATCTCGTCCCTTTGGCTCTGACGTCACCAGCGAGCGAGCGGTCCGACGCGCCCGGAGGTGCGGTGGTTGAAGGGGCTCACTCAGCAACCTCCTCGTCTCTTCTCTCACTCTTTCCCTCCCCTTCCCCCTTTCCGTTTCTTTCCCCTTCGCAATAGCCCCTCGAGCGTATTCCGGGCACTCCGCAAAGAATAAACATCTTTAGATTCTTTTTTACGAGGTTGGCTACCCGTGAGGGTGGTGAGGGGGTCTTTGGCAACGCTGTGCACAGCGATGTGGAGAAAGGAAGGGACGGGAAGAATAAGCGAAACAGAACTGCTTTTCGACAAATATCTCCATCAAAGCTGAGTATCAAACGCGTTTTTGGTATATGTGCTGCTGACCTGCTTCCGCAACTTAGAAGATGAGAATTGTCATCCTTTGCACCTGCGGTCGTCAATCGATCACCCGAGGATCTTTTAATGATCTATTAATGAAACTAAGTTATGGCAAAATTGATGCAAAGATAATTTTTTTCAAGTCATATTTGGGAAACAGGAAAGTAAAAGTACAAATAAAAATAATCTATGTGTTTTTTTAATCAGGCATTCAAAAAGTTCCAATCTTATACAAAGTGCACATTACAGCCTTAAGGTTTCCTTTACATCAGTTGAATAAAGGCGTTGAATTAAATAAGTATTTCGAATGTTGTTATAATAGACAATTATCTTAACATTTAATTAAAAATATATCTTTATTTGACAGTAATCATTAGAAGAACGTTTCCATCTTTTTTAATAATCACTAAGTGGTCCGTGAAACTTGAAGAAATGATTTTTTCTTATTGTTGTATTTGTAAATAGCAAATGTAGCGAGCTATTGAAGCTTATCTACAAGGAGCGATAGGAGGTAGGAGTCGGGTGGTAGGCTAATTGTTAGTAGCTATTGCCGCTTTGCTGGGCTTACCAACAACTTGGCCCAAATGTTAGTAGAAGTAATTAGTAATAGTTGAGTTATTGATACTAGGAGGAACTGGATAGATGAAGGAAGGTTTGCTTTTCAGTAGTCACAGCTATACGAACTGGGACATTAATGTGAAAAGCTACAACGGGAATCGAACCCGGGATGACTTGGTGATGAGCGACAACACCAACACCTGCGCCACCGCAGGGACTGTAAATGAATTTAATGGTTTGCGATACCCCCAGAAGGTGTCCGTGGTCCGCATTGTCCCTCACGGGAAGTATACAAATTGAAAGAAAAAAAAGACAAAGTAATCTAGGTTGTTTGGGTTCATCGAAAAAAAAAAAACTTCTAAGGAAATTTTGAAAGAATTACTTATGCTTATAAATCTTTCCATCCCCACATTTTAACCTCGTCGTCGTCGAGTGGAATAATTTGAAATGTATGTGTTAGATACAACATATTAGCATAAAGACCCGCGGGTATTTATTATATTACACACGTATTCTTTAAGATTGCAAGTTCGATTAAAATAGAGATCGAATTTTGGATGATGACTAGGCTATCAATATTTACGACGTTCTCTACTAATATGCGGTTATATAGATTTATGGAGAATCTCCTAAAATTTGCTATTTTGTTAAGAAGTTGTGTATTCGACCATAACGAACTAAGTACTGAATCGCGCACTGCCCACTGCCTCTAACAGTGTAGTCATCCCGGGTTCGATACCCGGTGGGGCCAGAAAAAATTTGTAACTTTTCACATGAATGTACCAGTTCGTATAGCTGTGACTACTGAAAATTGAACCCTCCTTCCTCTATCCACCTCTTACTGCTCCTGGTATCAATATCTCTTACTATTACTAACTACTTCTACTAACCTCTCCTCGTGGGCTAAGTTGTTGGTAAATCCAGCTAAGAGGGCCACCTACTAACGATAGCCTTACCACCCTCTTCCTACCTCCTATCGCTCCATGTAGATAAGCTTCCATAGCACGCTACACTTCCCATTTACAAATACTACAATAATAATAATAATAATAATAATCAATAAGAGTATTGTGATATCCGAGCTGATGCAGCTACGTATCTGTATCAGGGAATATAAATATACAAGAACGTCAAAGAGTCACCAAAGCTCGAGTTTAGGGTCTCAAGTAAACTCTTCGTAGATCAGATGACTTCATCCTACCCCAAAGACAGCAATAAATTGACTTTTCGCGGAATACCGTAGTACTCAATATTCACTCTGTGACTTCCGCTGGTTGGACGATGTGATTCACCGTAATGTTCTCTCATATCATTGTTTTCGTGGATGATTAAGAGTTATTAATATTAGGTATATAAAATGCATATAAACTAATAAAAGTACAGAATTAAATATTTAAAGATATTTAAATAATTAATAATAAAAATATAATATTAAATGGTGTGATACGAACGATGCATATCCAATTGTCAATGAAATCCATAATATTAGAATATTTTCATTTCCTTTCCATATCTTCGGGTTTTTTCGCTATCGAGAGATTTCGTGTGATGACAGGTTTTATGATACGAATGATATCCTTTTGATTGTTTTTATGACAATCCTTTGGTTGTTTAGACGTTATAAAGTATAGAAATAATCAAATTTTTACTTATTTCATCTAACATGGAGATATTAAATATTTAATGTACATAAATCAAAGAACTTAATTTATTTCGTTATAGTTTTACTAAAATAGGATATAGAAATGAAATCATTATTAAATTTCTACACCTTTACCTTATATTTACTGAAAATTTCTTTTAGTATATAATTAGCTATTGATAAATCGATTAATCCATCATTTCTAACGATTAATTAAACTTAATTTTTTTTACTAATCTGTAGTCGATTAATGGAAGCATCAACGTTATATCTAAGTTAAATCTATCTCTAATCGTATATTCTAATCGTAGATCTCGAGTTATACCCTGCAACCTTTCTATCTTTTTTCCGCCCTTTAAGAACAGTCTCGTATTTTTATCGCAGGCAACGTCTTGAGCCAATGGCTGCCACTTATCTGTCGAATCGCACGCTTCCTTTCGTCGCAAGTAATTAGTCAAGGAGAATTTGGGCGTAGGTCGAGCGACACACCTGTCGCATTCTACACGTTCTTTGCTCGGGCGGCCATGATAGAACGATCCTTTACTGTGAAGCGATCGTCTTAGTCGTTTAGAAATTCACGCCGTAACTAACAGTTCGTTGCGACTTTCACCTTCTTCTCGACAAATGTAAGATGTGCAGAAAAGCAAGCAAACAAAAAACATACGCACAACAGAATAGCGAATGCTTTCTTTCGTAGATTAATAATGAAAGACAAACTAATATTCTCTCCGAAAGCAATCAAGGGACCATTCCATAATTTCCGAGCAAAGGTAGAAGTAGATTTATCATTTCTCCGCCAAGATAAGAATAAAATTAGTTTGCTATCCGTTATAATACGCAACATAATTCCAACAAATTTATATTTAATAGAATACAAGTTATCTAACAAATATGTACTAGTATCAAATATCTAAATTTTTCGTAAAATATTGTTTATAACTCATAACAATCAAAACAATAAATTTTAATTTTTGTTTTGGATTCGTTTCCTTTTCATAATTTTTAAGCTGAATTTTACTTCAAAAATATCTTTCATATTCTTTATTTCTTATAGGAATGAAAAGAATATTTAAAATATTCTTAGTTCCTGTATACAATATTCTCAATCAGTACAAAAGTAATTTTGAAAATACAAGAATTTCAGCTTTCTTTCAAAGTCTCTATTGTAATTTAGAAATGTTGCGAAGGAACTCATTCTTGGCCTCTACATATATCAAGTTCACTTTAACTTTTTGTACAACCACAATTAAGTCAAACTAATCATTAAGTCATACAAGTTCTAAATTAAGGTTTATAAGAATAGATCCCTTAAAGCTTACTATAACTCACCTTAATCATTCCTAGAACTACTTAATTATGTTGCCCCACTAAGTTTATCAATTGACTTCCTTGAAATTATTTTACTTTGAAAATCTTGTTTTCCCTACCTATTTGTCCTAATTCTATTTCTTTATCTTCCATCTTCTTCTTTTCCTCCTCCTCCTCCTCCTGGCAGAGGAAAGAGATTTCAGTGGACTGAGTATGAACTTGTGAACTCGGAAAGAAGTTCTTACTCTCGTAAGAAGGCGCGGGGCGTCTAAATATTTTGCTTTGGGCAACTTCTTCTCTTGCCAAGTTTTTTTTTTCTTTCACAATTTCAACAAGTGATTTATCGTCTGGACGAAAATCACTGCTGCTTCAGTCTCTTCCATGTTTTGTGATCCCTCTTCCGAGACTTCTGGCGCCCATTCGCAAAATTATACCTCATCTGTCGAGTCTTAGAAGGTATTTGTCTAGAAAACAAAATTTGTGTATTTTTCAGTGGTACTTTGTTTATAACGTGTCTGAAATTGTTTTTCTCTCTCGTTAATGGTTAAGAATATTTTAGGTTATAAAACGAAAAACTTTTGGGACATCTCAACCGGTCTTGTAAAGGGTTTGTTTATATTACATGTTATTGAATATAATATTAAATAAATAAGCGAGATATTGACAATGAAATGTATGGTAGAAAACAGCAAGGGATTTCGTTTTCGAATCAATTTTGTTATGTGATAGTATATTGTAGCAAAATGACATGTTCATAAGGTATCCGTTATTGAAATATGTATGTGTGAATGAAATAAAAATTGTTAAAAAGGCTTAGAATAGTGTTAAAAATGCTTCATGTTTATTTTCAAACTAATAGTTTTTTGAAAACTTTTGTAGATTTTGGAAATATTTTTAATCGTTTAAATGAGTTAGTTCAATCTGAAATTTTAATTCGTCAATTTTCCACTACTCCTTCGACATTTTGTTATTAGGAATAACATGTGAGGAATACTTTTCGAATATTGCGCATCAAAGATGCAATGCATCAAAGTAAAACAATGTGGAAGTATATTTTAAAAGGATGGGAAAGATTATATCAACGTAATGGAAAGAATTGCATTCTCGAATCGAATTAGAACTACGTAACGTGATTTCAAATAATGAATGTTCATTCTGAAAAAAAAAAATGTAAAGCATAATCAAAGGTAATGTTTTTTAAGGTGTAGTTATAAAATTGTTTTGCATGAAGATCATTATTTTATACATTTAAACGCTGTATTTCAGCATTTAGTAAATATTAGATCAAATGAATATGTTTTCTTTCATCGTAGTGCTATGGTGTGCTCAGTTGCGTCACCGTGTCTCACCCAGGGGTCGGGCTTCAACTTGTTCGCTGCCTGAACCCACACGCGATGAAGCTACTGCGATGTTTTGTATAATGTGCGTCATGATAACTGTCATTGTTCACGGAAACCGAATTCGAAGCTGAAGTTGACTATAGTTTGGTATTGTAAATAGAGTTAACTTACATTAACTTTTCATTTAATATCATAATCTCATTGTTAATGTGCAATATAATTGTGTGGCAACAAAGTGTAAGACTATTATTCTGAAGAAAACGTTTTTCTAGTGAATACTTAAGACTTATTTCCATAGCATTTTAATGTCATATTTATTATCATATGTCTTATGTCAAGATACAGGTCATGAAACCTTTTCTTTCACCGAGAAATGATTTTAATGAGGTAATTGGGAGGTAAGGTTGCTTGGGAACTTCTGGCTCCGCTTTGTAAATTGCGGAGGAGAATCTGAGCTGAAAACCTCCGTGTTGCCAAATGGGATATCGAACTCGCACTCTCCCGTACAGCGGAATGATGCGACAGGAGATGCTTCCGCCTCACCACAACTATCTGTAGTTTTCATCTATAAAGAAGGAAAGTAAACAGGACTATTGACTATTTAATGTTTTTTTTTTCCTATGGTAGATTTTGTTGGAACCTAGTCTTAGGTCCCTATTTCACTATAGTAACCCACCATTGACCGAGAGAGGGGCCGAAGTCAATAAATAACATTGTCTAAAAGGGAGCCTTTTATATTATTGCCACTATTTAAAGTGACTGTGGCTATGCTTCACCACTGCTCGGCCACTCCAAGATCGATGGCACAGACTCCAACATAGGCAAGTGTTGGATGATTGCAAATCGCATTTTCATCCTACCTAATGGTTTGCGAAATGATTCCTCAAAACTTATTAGAAATTAATTAGCAGATTGTCTAATTACCCGGGATGTTAAGTGCAAGAGTCGGTAGGACACCCTCGCATGTTTAGTATTTGTCATGAAGAAAACTTTTTGAATGGCTGATGATGAAAATAATAGATTCTGTGCATTATTTTCTCTCGCATTTCCTCGCGAGATAGATTATGAAACAAGAAAAAAATTATTTTCTAATACTTGCATGCAAGGATTATTATTTTTACATACCCTAGGCACTGATAGTGCTTACAGACTAGAGGAGAGTCGTTGCGACTGGAACGCTCCGCTGTTGCTACGAAACACCAACCACAGTCTAAACAGTTCCGCTTGGAACTGTCTCACTGTCGCGTAGTTACAACGAACCGAGCAGTCTCGCTGTCGCCTCGTTGCAACGGCGCCGCTTGGAGTAGTCTTGCACAACAGGAGCCGCGACGGTGACAACGTGGCATCCACGTGTGCGCCTGCCGAGTTCAACCACTCATGAACCTGTGAATGAAACTGTTTGTGCAGTCATGGGTTTTAGATAGCTGCTCACTTTACCGATAACCCAGGCACAAAAATAATAATTTGTCTGTTCCAAAGACTAAACATATATTACCTTAAGAATTTTGACGCGTTGAATCCGAATATAGAATCGTTCTATCACCCCCAGTCTCTTTTTAAATCAGTATTTTCTGTGATTATGGGCGATTTTTCGCGATTTAAAAAAATGGAGGGTGAAGGAACAATTCTGGCCCCGGATATAAATTCAACGCGTCAAAAGTGAACATAGGTTTAGTCTTAGGAAAAGATTTTTTTTTTCTTAATGTGCGCCTCTGTAATAAAAATAAATAAATGTCAAACTTTAGTTTATAACTATTCATAAACACTCTTTGCAATTCGTTCTTTATTTTTATTTTGTTAATATACAAATAAAGACACATTTGTAGGAATAACACATTTCAGAAGAACCTAGTGCGATTGTAGCAACGACAGATTCGTTGCAACGGAACTGTTTAGTGAAACTGCTTCACAGCTGTTGCGGAACCGTTGCAACGGCTCCGCGACTGGAACTGTCTGGCACATCTCTGACGCAATGCCTGTTCGAGGAAAGTCTTCAATTTTTCTCGGTGTCATTTTCTCAGTAATTTCCACCATGTGATTCAAGATTAATCTGACTCAGAAGTCTAAGTTGTATTAAACCATAGCTCCTTCCTTCTTGAGACTGTTTAATATGACAACATTATCCTGTTTTTTTCACGTATATTTTCATGTGACTTATATTTTCTCTATGTACAATTGGAAGTGTATAGGTTTATTTTTGCATACATATTATCTAGATAGCAATTATTAATTATATATAATCATTCATTAGAAGTTATTAGAATTAATTGTTCATATACCGCTCAAGGCGATGTTTTTTGTTAGATATTTAATGCTAGACTCAATATTTATTTTATGTTTTTCAATTGTTTTCTATGTTATTATCTAACTGATCACGTTACTAGTAAAAGTAGCCAGTCAATTTCCAAATAATGTTCATGTTTTTGTAAAGTAATTACGAACGGAATTAAATCACTTATCATTATCACTTATAGATTATACTATTAATTTTCTTAAATTTTGTTTTAATTTGCTAAAAAAATCTTTTATGTAATGTGTTACGAAATTCTGCAATATTTTGGTAGTAAAAATTATTCCCAAATATTTGTTCATGAAACTGTCATCGCTACAAATCTTGATCTCTGAATTAAAATAGAAAACTTCATACATTTCAAAATCAATAATAAGCTTAATCAATAAGTGACTTGCACACAAATGGAAAATAGGAACTACTTCAAGAATGAGACGTGTAATCTTAAAACAACATTCTGTCTGAAATATTTTAATTTTCTTGTTCACTCTCATCGCCACTGATGGCGTCTGTGTTGTTGCCGGCAACTCTCACATTGAAAAAAAAATCCGCAAATAAACTAAAAAGCATTTAGCATTATGATTTATTTCTTAAAATTGTATTATATTAAGCTTCCAAAAATTCCAGAAATTTCCAGTCACATACCTGACATGACAAAGTCAAGGTGGCAACAATACATGTTAAGTTCCATTATGCTTTTAATGCTTTCTGGTGACCCTGCCGATTGTTCATCAATTCAAAGAATCTTTTAATGCATTTTTCTACAGTTCCTTTCAAAACCGTTTTAATTTTTTACATACCGTTAATATCCCGAACAAACATATTTTGATGTAGTTCTCAAACATCCTTTCAATTTTTGGCTTTTGAGAAATTTTAATTCTGGATTTTTACATAACCATCATTCTGTACCATTGTGCACTTGGGTGTTTTTATTAACCTGACATATAAACATAATTCTTGAACTTGCAATTCGCGTTACAGAAACTATAGAGCTCAACCTGTCTATGTAATGTCTTGGTTTCAAAATAATTCCATTTCTGACAAATAAATTTCTGTAGGATATCTGACGTACAACATTTGTTCATTGGTTACTCGACAGCTGCTATATGTCAGTGTTAGTACTGACGAATGCTATGGAAGTGCTAACTCATGAAATGTCACTTCCGTCAGTGAACGCTGCCCGCTCCAGACGCTCACACAAAGGTTCTTGTCTGTTTGCCGTGTGAGTGACCCCTCCCCAATCAGTAAGGGTATGTAGTAAATGAACGTGAATACAATAAATAAATAATTAATATATCAGTAATGTACAGTTTGTAATATCACAAATAAATGTAAACTTTCTCCACACACAGTAATTTAACGACTATCGAATATGATTGATCAACAATTATTTATTGACGCTAACACTACTTTATATGAATAATATACGTCAGCGCTGTCCAACTTATCTTAACCCACGAGCCATACTCAATACACTTTCGAATGAACGGGTCGGCGCGCGACCGGGTCCGGCAAAATGTCGCACAACGAACAAAACTAATGGGTCATATTTATTTGTAACGCGATATTTTGACTCTCATCAATTTAACTTATATTATTTCAAGTTGGAACGAAATAGTGTATTTCTTTATTTTTTAAAGTATTTATAATATTTAATATTATAATAAAATGTTTTCTTATCGTAATGAACGACAGGGTAGATCCGAACCAATCTCTTACAGGTAGGGAATGCATATACGTGCTAGGGAGAGCCAACATGACTCTCCCCGCGTGTGGGACTCGCCGAATGACTCAACCATACCCACTAAAAACCCTCTTGAATTACAACATACCAAAACATATCTCAAAACCAAATATGAAAGAGGGAAGAAAAGAGAAAGGAAGGAGCCTTGCACAAGTAAGTGGAAGTAATACCAGACTCAGCTCGGGGCCCCGTGTTTGCCAAACATGTACTTACTAGATGTAAGTCCCCTGGGGAGGGGGGGGGGCTGTCGGTATAGATTTATAACACAAAGTTGTGGTTCCCCAACGTTTGATGAAAAATGTGAAGTAAGGTCGCGAGCCACTAGTTGGACAGCGCTGATATATAATAAACATTATTTATCCTTGTTTAGTACATCCTTTTAAGCGGAAAAAATATTTATATTTTTCTCGTAACAACTATTCAATTTTCGCTTATTAAAAAATGATTAACTATTAAAACATTTCCATTGTTGTCTTCTGAAAAAACAATTCTACAAAACCTATGCAGAATGTATCTCAACAGTGAGTATCTCTAAAGATTCATATTGCATCACTGCTTCTGAAATGATACGCAATTCATCAATTTTATTTATCAAACTTTTACGCTATTTTTTTAATTAATTAAATCCTTTTAATACAATCTTCTGATACGTATTCCAACACGAATAAACTATTGAAATCCCTCCATCATCCGGCGATTCGTGGTCAGTGAAGAAATAGCTGGCGTTACCTTGTGCCGGTGCTACCTTGAACGTCAGTGTCAGTTTGTGCTGACACATGGCAGGGTTTAGACGCTAGGTGAAAATTCTATGGCTGAGTACGTCAGATATCAAACACGGACATGACAGTGCTTACTGACGCCAGTGTACATTCTTCTGACAATACTGATGGAGAATAACTGACCAGAAACACTGCCCGTGTATTCGTACCTTTCCTGCATAAGGGGATGGTGTCCAAAGTGAATCATTCAATTCTATTCTCTCTCTCTCTCTCAGAAGCAGAAAATCTCACGTAGGGTGATGGTGTCTGCTGTTCGCGTCGGTGTGGGAGGCGAACAGGCCAGCGGCGTCTTCTAAATTTACCTCTGGACGCGCTGACCGACGCGACGCGCAGCGGCGAGAGCCTTGAGCCTTGTAGCGTTTCCTCAGACACATTACGCATCCAAGCGTCGCTACTTTCCATAGCTCTCCCTCTCTCCCGGGCAGCGAGAGAACACTTTCAAATTGACCAGTGATGTGATTGTAGAAGTGTGATTTACCGAATGTACGGTCATAACTGAACACATTTATCTTGGGAATGTTATTAATTACGTCTTTCATGATGGATTTTTGTCAACTTGAATATCTGTATACGTGGAGCCTGGGTCCATATTTTAAAAGTATGTACTTTAAAATTAGCTAAAAATCCTATTTTGAAAATCTCATAAAAAGTTGATACGGAATATTAGATGTCGTATTCATCATATTTATATTATCGCTTCCATAATAGACCATATAAGAGTTTTCTTCTTTGTCTTAGGGCATTTCGAAAAAACGTTATAATTCGCGCAAATTTTAAAAGAATATTTTTAAATGAATTATTAAATTGTGGATTAAACAAACATTTATGTTATTCTACCATTCCCCAAATTCATTTGATAAAAATATTTTAATTTATTTGAACTGAATTCACTTACTAGATAAGTATTCGATTTATACTGGCAGTCCGCATATTAGTGTTTTGAATTCCACTTATTATATACGAAAAAACAATATTTATTTATTTATTTATTTATTATTTATTTACGTCGAGCTAAAATCAATTACTAAACAACGTTTATCTATGGCATGCTTGTTACGGAAGTTCAGTTACTAATGTATGACGATCACACTATCAATGATCCGTTCTCACGTGTTTTCCTTCAACGACGAAATGGCTAACAACGAGATCAATACACCTGTTTCATACAAATTGGTACTTCCAGTTACCCTACGCGCGTCGTTCTTCCATTTTAATGATCGCTTCCCTTTTATTAACAAGCGTCACTCAAACCTTGAGAACGACTTGTCTGTCGGTCAGCGTGATAGCTCACACAGTGACCAAGTGAGAGTAACGCGATATATATCAGAGATGACTTCTAGTTCAACTACATCACTTATATTAGAGTCCTTGATGAAAAGAGAACCAATCGTGCCCATAAATTTAAGCACTCATTTCTCATAACCATATTTCCCGCACGCAACTTTTCATACTTATTTGGCACCAGGTGTCACAGGTGTCAGGTTCTCACCTCTTAATGGTAATGTAAGAAGAAAGTGAGGGAGACATGACACATCCATTTGACCAAGTGAAGTTCAAAACAAACCAGTACAAGTAACTGCGCGTAGTATTTTCAGGAAATAAGAGAAATTCCGTATTCTATTTGCACCCGTTGCGGTATTCTTTTTATTTATCTAACCTATATGTTCAGAAGCTCAGAAGCTCAGAAGCACTTAATATCCTTGGAGGAACGACATGGCTAGCTGTCCCGCTTCGTGATTCTCAGATAGACATCCGACCCAGAGAAAGGGAAGAGGTATCAATCACATGAGATCGATATTCGCGATCGATTGACGCAGATAAGACGTAGTGTGATCGTAAGTAACGCAAAACAGTTGAGTCGTGTAGCGAGCATGTTCTCAGATGGAGATACATCCTCAGGTTTCGTTCAAAGCATGATTAAGCTATTCCTCTTTGGCTACAGGGTTGTCCAATAGATACAAGAAGGTTTAGATTATTCTATGTTATTCTGGGTGATTGTATCATGATTATTGCATCATTAGATTGTTCTATGTTATTCTGGGTGATCGCATCATGATTTACGTCCCAATGATGTGGCATCCCATAAAAGTGATTTGTAGTAAAGTATTTGAAACATTACAACTGGCTTTTGATACTGGACTTTATTCTTTATAACACAGATCATAAGTGAGCTCGGAATATATAACAATTCATGACACAACATACTCTTATTTTCTCAAACATTCACGTTATTTAATGCTTCAAATACATGCTATTTCTTTACTTTTACTTCAATATATGCTATGCAGAATGTTATAGGTCATTAACTAGCTCTATGAACTTTTCGTTCGTGCTCGAGTGAGAGCAGGATAATTTTCCCTAAATAAAAAGGTTTGGTAAGAAATTTTCTGCACCTAAATATGCCCTTCTTTTTACTACTAGTATGTATGTCCTTTATTTTCTCATGGTTCCGTTATATGGAGACCATCGGTAAACTATATAAAACTGTAATTAGAAAAAACTCAATCATAGTTTTCTCAGGTACACTGCATTTAAAGTGGATATACCTATGAGCACTATTAACCATGATTATAGTGAGATTCAAAACATCTTTCGTATCCCTACCATATAAAGTAATGACATTATTTTTGCATATAGACAAATTACTAATAAAATCTATTGTCCAGAAATTCTCGAGAAATTCTATCATCTCGTTCCTTGAGATTGTATGAACAGTACTTTTATTCAAGAAATGATCAAATAAAAGCTATTTGGAAATCTCCTATAAGAAGACTGTCAAAAACCCCTTTAATAGCCATTCTTGTTAGTTAGATATCTATAATTCCAGTTTATCTAGTACTTTACATTATACTACGTTATGAATAATTAAAAACAAACTAAATTAATACGAATCATTACTGTCATTTTGAACCATCTGTAATTTTTATTTATAATATTATATTTTGTACTCTTATAGATTTTTCTCACTCATTATGTTACATATATGCGTATATATGTATGAATTGCATAGGTGTGGTTTGCGCCACCCATCTCTTGTATGTAATTTTGTAAATGGGTTTGTCCCGAAAATTCTGTATAAACAATTATCTTTCTAGCTACCTCCGTGTCCCTAGCATATATTATACCTGTTATGATTCAGTATTGATCTACGCCAATAACACGTGAGTAATATAACAAAGATTTTACTCTATCATGCTAATCTCCGTTTCTTGCACCATCGCCACATCGTCAGCCAGACGTTAGAAATTCTTGGAAAATTGTAAATTCTCGAAATAACGACCGCATGAAATTGATATAACAAACGGTATTGTTGAGCCAAAACTATTTAAAATATGATTTTTTATCGTTTTTCTACCGTTTTATGTCCCTAGTTTTAACTACGGAAAATTAACTCATTAATGTGTCGGATTATTTTCCTCATGGTTGCGATTGCTATTGCATTCTTTACAGTTGCATTTTTTAGAAGGACATGCTTCGTTAACAACAAGCTGATGACATAATGATCGTGATGATGTGTGAGAGAATGAATAAAACGAGAGAATGAATATCTCGTTTCTAAGCACGTTTCGTTTCATATTTATGAGTATCCATATCCTACACGAGGTTCGAACTCTCAACCTTCACGTTCTCTCCACTTGAGCTATCAGGTCTGCTTACAGCAACTGCGTGATACTAGGTAAAAAAAAAATCATGACACAGTATTGAGGACGTTCATTTTTAACAATTATATTCAATTGACTTTATCGAATGTGTAACCTGACTAAAGATGGAAAATGCAAGTTTATCGCAATTTAAACATTAATTTACATCTATCCAGAAATTTGCAGACAGGACGGGTCAAAATGACACAGGATCATATATTGACCCTAAGAAGATCTCTCATATGGTAAAATAGGCAATGCAGACAATATATCATATTCCTTTGGAATAACGAGAGATGCTGTGATTCTACTTGCTCCGATTAATTACATGTTAGTTTAGAGACAAAGTTTTGTCTTTTAACTACGAGTGCGTCGTGTTTTGTCAATGAGTGAACGTATTATTTCGTAATTGTAATATCAATTTAACGCATCAATTCGCAAATCACATTACTAAGACGCAGAATACATCCTTAAAAAGAAGATGCGGGGATAGACTTTGACACTGAGTGATATACTTCTGGACATGAATCGAATGTACGCCCTATGTCTGGATGGGGACATTGAAATTTATGTATCAGTGTTTGCGTGACTGAACTCAATAGCAATAATCAAAATGTTCATTCATAGTATATTTCCTACTTACTTTATTTATGTCTAAAAAGATCCCTCTTATTAGAAACAAAGTAAATGGAGATCTACTTTAATTGAAGTTTAAATAATTTATCTTTCATTTCCTTCTTACCGGAAACACCAAATTCTTCCACAACATTTCCAGGAATTATGTGCATACTATTTGCACTTGCGATTTCAATGAGCATGTTCGTGTAAGAAATAGGGCGCTTGCATCTGATCAACAAATGCGGAAATACATTTCAGAATTTTTCAATTAAAATTTACTTTTACTTATAAATTTGAGTAGCTCAATGTCCATTTTTTTGCATTAATTGGAGAGAAGAATGCGGGAAAATTCATTTAAGACTCGTATTGTTATAGAGTCCAGCGCTATCCGACTGGCGGCCCCTGAAACTATTTTTACGACCCGCGAGTTATATAGTTCATTTTACATCAAATTTTTCATTAAACGCTGGGGACACAACTTTTTTATAAATCTATTCTGTCAGAATTAATATTTCTCGCGGAATAACAAAATTAAAACTGTGTTTGGGATTTTCCCCTCATTATAATTTGAATACATTTTATCAAAATACTAAATATTGATAACAATTTAAAAAAATAAGGAAATATACTTTTTAATTTTTCAAGCTGAAAACAATATAAATTTGTGGATGAGAATCAAAATATCGCGTTACAAATAAATAAATATGACCCATTAATTTTATTCGTCGTGCAATATTTTGTTTAACCCCATTCCTTGTCTTCGTCTGGTCATTTTTAGCGCGTTAGGAGTGTGTCAAAGATTTTGTATTGATTCTTAACTTGGTCGATAAAATAGTAATAAACCTGTTAATTCATTTAACTGTACCATATGTAGTGCAATGATATACAAAGCCAAAAATCCCTTGTCATGAGTCATCATTCTTATACATTCCGTTATTTGCGTGGTAATTAATTTCCAGGAAGTTTTTTAAAGCATTGACTCTTCCTGGGGACCATAAATGTATGTGCTTACATCTTCCTCCTGGTTTCTGAGTAAATTTTGAAAAAATATTCAAGTACGGTAAAGTGGAATTCATAAAATATTTTCACGTCAGATATAGTTCATTAAATTTTTATTTCATTGAATTATGACTTAATTATACTTTTTAATTTGCACATGCGGTGGAATACTTTTTTACTCATGTCTCATAATTTATGAATCATAATTCTCCATAACATATAATTTCAATTCGATAATAAATGATAAGTATTTGATTTGAAGTCTGCCAAAAACCAATGTCTTTGTCGTTAAATTAAGATATCGTGATGTATCACCTTTTCACACGTCTTTCTGTATCCCAAGACCCTTTCTCACCAAGAAATTCACGGGAAAAAAGACAAACCTCACTTATAAACCTACAAGGAGAACCAGTCATTAGTGTCTACAACAAGTAGCAGTTTTTGATAAAAATCATACTCTGATATTCAACCACCGCATTTCATAAGCAGGACGGATACAACTCGTCATTAAATTATCTCCTCACGCTTTGCATACAAGGAAGCTTTACATATGTGTAATTGCTCATCAAGGTAGAAGGGTCTGCAAAGGTAAAGAGCGTACTAGTTGCGCTAATTGTGACAAAACCTAGTAATTTTTCGGTTCGCTGTCTTTCTCGAAGCAGTAGCTAGACGCAGTGTGTTGATGGTGTCCAGTGATATAAACGACACTGGAACCATAGAGCGCTGCTTGTTGTACACCGACAGGAGATGCGGTTGTGTGATCGCAAAGCGTTGAGTCGGTCGCCATGGTGGCGCCAAGTGGTGCAACGCCCGCCGAAACGCTTCGTCACCCAACAGTGGGCTGGAGCGGACACAAGGGAGGTGTCAAGGGGCTCATGACCCCCCACTAAAACCCATAGAGAATAGTTTGTAGTCGCGCATAAGCGTTCATGATTTTTAAGAAGGTAGACGCATTTGAACAATTTTAAATCAGTAATTAGTACTGCAGTAAGGCTAAATATAAGTACTTTATTCAATTATTAGTAGTTCTTGTAGCGTTAGCATGAATGTTCGTACGACTGTTCGTATGCTCACACGAAAAATCCGATCAAAATTCGTGATAAGAAATATAAGAAGATACGTAATTAAAGAGTACCTAATCTACTCTCTTCCTGAATAATGTCTCTGAGCGTATTTATTACTATTTAAAAATAACACCATATAACTTCTGTTTCAACAGAAACATTAGCTGCTTTCTGGAGGCTGTTCCAAATTTAATGTTTCGTCCAGAGACCTATATGTCATCAAATCAAAAACAAATTGAAGCTTGATTTATCAACACTATGTTTTTCTCTAAAACCCATTCTTCATATTCAAAGACCATTTTTCCGGCACTTTCAGTTAGTGCTTCGGAATATTGTTATCGAAAAATTGGATTTTTTAGTCATATAATATTGTCTAGAAAATTTAAGTAGCACGTTTCTATTAAAATTGCAAAAAAGGTAAATTTTTCAATATTTTTTTTTCATTTTAGAGCAATTTTGAATATTTTTTGTTTAAATGAATTTTTGCCCACTCGGCTAAAACCAATGTCTCAGGAATTAACGATGTATTCAAATTTTAAGTTCAATAGAGAGGAACAGTCCCAGTCATACACAGCATTGTACTTAATTTTTCAAAATCCGCAGTTTCAGTGCCATTTTTCACCAGTAATTTTGTTCTTGTCCTTGAAAAATTAAATGTTTCCGTACCTTAAAAAGGTGAGTACATTTACATCTTTAATCATAATGTTTTGCATCCATCACTGTCCCCTGTCGCACAAAATTTTTTAAATAATCTCTAAAGTAATTTGTTACTGTACCGAACCACATATTAATTAGATGACGTAAACTTACCATTTGCTTTAGAAATTTCAATTTTTTCTGAAGTTGGGAAGATTTTTTTGGAACGTACTATGCCCTAGACTTTATTCTTTTGCCATAACCCCCCTAAAATATTAGTCTGTATCCGCTCCTGATAGTGGGTCGAAACGGTATTCCGATGAACTATTTCTCAGGGCCTTTGTGAGATTTTGGGGGACAGGGGCTGTTTTCGAATATTGGTCCCTCGACCCACAATCAGTGGATCCTAGTAGTAAATAAATGTTGGAATATTTCATGCCTCTTTTTAAGTAGACCTATTTTACAGTAGACCTATTATACTTAGTAGCTCGTAATAGACATTAAAATACTTTATGAATTAAAGCAGAGGAGAATATTTAAATAATATGAATTTTTATCCCACAAACATCTCACGTTTTTGTGGAGCTTTAGGGCAAGGTCATTAGAGCCCATAACATCTTACATTAATCCACCTTCTGCAACTTTAGAATTACCAACAACATTGTATCAATAAATACATTTATTGAAGAATAATATAATTGATCCTTGTGAGACCCTTCCTGTGAGTCGAAAACATAAAACATGAGTTAATTCCGGTGAAAACTTTTCGATTTTGGAAGCCCCATCTCTTGGGACCCGGTGCAAACTGTTCCCTCTGTCTTCCCCCCGTCACTGCGACTCGGGGCAATGTCTAACTTATATCGATCCATATTTCGAGTTATAATGGTCGTATTCCTGGAATACGGAAAGTGTTCCTTATTTTCCTCAAAATGAATCACCCTTTATAATCAATAATTTATCTTGCTGACCTAGTGCCGTAGTTGAATGTGTCAGTGGTTATGGTCCGCAAGTTAATTTTTATTTCATAGTCTTGTTTCTTAGTATCGCAGGAAAATACGATTCAAAATCAATACCAAGATTGGTATATGCGAACAAAGACATTTCTGTACTTACGCAATCGCGTTTCCAGATGCTTTCTGAACTCAACTCTGTGTTTTCAGGGGTCCCAAATCAAAAGAAGAAAAATTAGAAATATACTAAAATTCTATACAAATTTGTACATAGTATGTCACAAGAACCAGTACATCTTATCTGGAGCTGCCGACTAGTAAAACTATTAAAAAATTCTGAACTATCGTGTCTCTATCTTTTATTGTAATTAAAATTATATTATTCTACTAACAAAAATTAAACATGAAATATATTGTTGATTTTTAACGTTTCTTATAAAAAGGGGGGGATCTTTTTTTTTTTGGACGAAATATTTATCGCAGTGGGGCCAATAATTACGTTATGCCAGTACAGGATATTTCTTCTTTTTTATTGATTATCCGGAAAAGGTGATAAGATAAAATGATAAAAAGGTGAGTTTATGTAACATGAAGACAAGAATTAGTAGAGAAGTGAGAATTGTACTTAATATTCAGCACAGTCAATAAATATAACAAGGAGAACAAATTTAATTGTCTTTACTTCAGTATTTTCCTAACGCATACATTAATCGTGTTGATACTTTTTCTAAATATTCAAAATCATTAATATTATAAACTTTGGTAACAGTTATTGAATAAAAACTACCTTTCCAGTATTCCGTATCACTTCAAAAAAAAATTCGGACTATATGACAATGGGAAAACTTTTTCTGCGACCTTCATTACATTCCCCTGGTTTCCTAGGTCTCTCTAATTCTTCATGAATCTCTTCGATAATTACTTTACAGCAAACTCTTTATTATTTTTCGAATTCGTGATTATTATTATTATTTACAGTTTTTTATTTTTATTTTGAAAGTTTAGAAACTGGAAGTATACTATTTAAATAGATGATGCCTTCAGAAATAATGCTCTATCCATGAAGAAACCCGTTACAATTAGAGTTTGGTTCTAGTCCATTGTTCTGTTCTGCTACTTAGGAAACAATAATCCATATTTGAGACACCGAATTTTTCTCCCGGACATAATTTGTAGACATCCGAAAATATCTTCACTTTTCGAGCAATATTGAAGTAAATTATCAGGAATCCTTCTGTTGTATTGAGGAAATATTTTTCTCTCCCATCATTACAGGTGTCTGATTATGTCAAAATAATGCATGAATCATTAATGTTTTAGGAAGGAAGGGATGTTAGCAGCCACTTCCACAAACAAATATTGTGCTTATAATTTGTTTTAATGTTCTGGTGTATCCTACTATACAAAGTTGAGGTCAGTCGACTTTTTTACCCAGAGTTTTTTTTATCTGGGAAAAAGTTCACCGGTATGCACTCGGTACATCCTGATTATAGAACACCGAATTCACAGGCTACATTTTCTTTGGAATCACATTTAAACCTCAGGTAACGGGGTCGTCGCTGTAGAAAGGACACCCGACATTTCGACCTTGCTGCATTCTTCAGGGCAATATCCAAATCAAACTGATGTAAGTTTCTGTCTTAATCTGCATAGTGCGACAGCAGTCGAGGTATTTTCGACTTGGATATTGCCCCGAAGGAAGCCACTACCGGATGGCCGAAACGTTAGTAGTTCTGTCTACGAAGAAGCGATGTTTTCGCGACAACCAAATATTTATTGATTTTGATCGCGAAACCTTACGTTATTTATGGAGTAGGTTGCAGTAAAGTAGTTGAAACTGGAAACACACAGAATACCATAATATGTAACACAAATATAGGTCTTAACCTAATTCACTCGAAGGAATTTTCCCAAATATTAGCAACGTGCACTTACGGCCTACTATCGAATCAATTGTTTTATTTTACGATACAACAGATATCTATCGATGAAAGTTAATCGATTGATACTTCCTGGCGCCACCATTCAAACTTCGAGCTTTGATGGCAGAAGTAAAAGGTAAACTTTGAATTTATTGTTTAAACGTTTGACCACATTTTTAATTCAAAGTTTACCGACATAAAAAGCACTGCCTAAACCCACGGTTTGTTAAAAAATCACAACTAAGAATATTATTTTTTCAAAAAATTCCTTTTAAATAATACTTCCTTGCAAATGCTTTATAACTTCAAAAACCTGCACAATTCTTATTATGGGTAAACCAGCCAATGCTTGTTGGATGTGTTTTTGAATCCAAAGATACCTTCCTTCCTAATCTACTCTGAAAATAGAAAATTCGAAAATTTTACTTGTATATCAAAGCTCTCACGTAAGATATGTCGAATTAACGTAACTCGGGGACTGTCAGCACAAGATCATGAGTTTGCTTGCAGTATTTGATGACAAAAATATTTTTTTTTAATTTTTAAGAAGTTTACAATAGATATAAAATAATTAATGAAAGAAAATTAATAATAATTAAAAAATTGAAAAGATTAACTAAAAGGATGTTCATCCGAACTACAATAATTTCAGCTACTGCAGAGTATCGATATAATTTCTTACAATTTCCATCGCATTAGACTGTTAAATAAATAAATAAAAAAGTCAAATGGTGAGTCGTATTTTTATCGAGATTAGAGCTTGTTAATAGCTAACTAAAGATTTCGTCATTTTTCTTCTGATATGAAACTTCCGATGCATAAAACTTATATTTTGAATTTCAGATAACGCAAGTTCATCTGATTTGAAAATTAAGAATGTATCGTTGCGTTTGTTTGTTTGTTTGTTTTTTCGTACACTTTCCCTATTTTTGTGACGTATAATTATAGAAGTCAAATTCCTATTTTCGCTCGTAGAGGAACGAACTCTTGAAGCTATTTTGGTAAATTTCGTATCGAACACTCGAAAGAGGTAAGCTCCAGATTTACCCTGGGACAACTTCATCGTTTTCTCTCTGTGTTCCTCGCTCTAAAAGCGAGTCTACAAAGTTTAACGGAAACACCCCGTCATCCCCTCACCCTCCCGCCCTCCCTGTAAATCTGGTGTGGGTCGTCGCTGTGAAGAGGACCTAGAACCGAGTCGGAGCGGGTATGAGGCCCCGTGTGAATTTTGTTATTGATTATCCGCTGAGCCGAGAAACACGCAGGGGTCGCTGGCTCAGTGGCGAGGGTTCAGGCGGTGATGGCAATGGGGGGCATTGATTTTGGTGATGACACGAATGATGGTGGGTGCAAAGAAGGTGAGAGCTGTGGAGACCATTACATGTCCTTTACTTGTATTTCACGATGACATTTTATAGGGCATTCATAAAGACGGCGGTGGAGGAGAAAATCCACTGGACCATTTTTTTTTCGAAGATTCAAAAGATTCTTTTATATTAAAGAATATTTTTTAAATTGTTTTTTATCTTGTTAGTTCATTAGCTCGTTAAATGGGATGCTAATATATTATAATAAAATGTTGTAATCCGTTCTGAATAAAGCCTTACACCAATACCGAGCGAAACGATGATGTACTAACCAACTCTCAAACATGTTTTTCATTAAACCTCCCTTTCACGTAAAATTTGTTAACTGACCCCTGGGCTAATGAAAGATGATATTGGTTTCGGTAAATAGTGTAGAGGGGATGGATCAAGTTGTTGTGAGTGGTGGTAGAGGTTGCGCGTCAATTGTGGTGGGAGAGGGAAGTCCGAAGGGGAAGTAGTAGCGTTTGAGGGTGGGGGAAGGGGGTGAGGTCGGGCGTGTGGCATCTGCGTGACAATAACTCTGAGGGGAGGCGATAGGGAAACAGGCTCGACAGATGAACCAACGCTGACAGACGCGGCGGACGTGTTGCGTTTTGTACCCAGAATGCGGCGTCGGAGCTTTGGGTCGATGAATGAGGAGGAGGAGGAGGCGGCGGCGGCGGCAACTGAACGATGCGCAGAAGTGGGTGGAATCGCGCTTTTGTGCGCGCGAAGAGAGAGAATCGGTTAATTTAGAGCGCGCCGACCTTTGTGTGAAGGAGTGGTGTTAGCTTCCTCGCAAATTATCGTTTCACTTGATTTGATGGGTTCGTTCGTACAGTCATGGCTTGCGGTCGGGAGGGATGATTGAATGAATAGCGTATTGAATTGACTGACTTGTATTGCTAATGCGTTGAAGGAAATGGTTCACAGATCATGAATTAAGAAATGTAGTACAGGTGGCATGTAAGAGGTAGAGGAAAAGTATTTTCCTTGGATGCATAATAAAATATATTTGAAATACGTGGATATAAAAATAAAACAAGTCTAGGGAATTCTTCGATTAATCTTCGAACTACTTAAAAAAATTAGATGTCAGTTTTTTAGTGACCAATTACGGAAGTGCTGAATAGAAGAAAAGTATTGTTCTCGAGAAGAAAAACAGCGATCTCTTAAAAATTGTCCTTTGGGTCTTCAAGAATCTATTCTCCTCGCAGCAAAAGAAAAGTAATGAGGATGGAGCCTAAAGACCACGTGAAAGTTGAGAAGTCAATGGCAGCAGTGCAAGATTGCCGACTCTTCCTTACTCTGTAGGCACCAGGGCGTTCTACTAGTGTCTGCAGAATCTTACGTTCGGACGCTGTCACCCACATTAGTCGCTTCGTATACAACTGGGGAAAGAGAGTGAACTGGGGTGAAAGTAGAAATAAAATACGCTACTCGTGTTAATTTTCCATCGAGTATTAAAAGAAAAGGCGTAATCATTGGGCGTTTTTTAATAGTATATAATAAAGTAGTACATATAATTTTTCCGTGTACGCTACACGTGGAAACGATATGTGATAACTTTCGATCAGATGAAAAGGGATACGAACGGGTGTGTAGAGGTTAACACCCCTGCGATCAAAGCAGGTGTCCCGGGTTTGATCCCGGATCGTTGCCATTTTCACCTGACCGAAAGTTATCAAATAAAGTAGTAGTTGAATTTTGTCTTTGAATTCTATACTTTTTTTTTGTGGGGCTTTAGGGCTCGTCAACAGCGAGGTCATTAGAGCCCTTAAAACTTGTACAGGTAGGGAAAATGCAGTTACGCACTAGGGAGAGCCAACATGACTCTCCCCGCGTGTGGGACTCGCCGAAAGACTCAGCCATACCCACTAAAAACCCTCCTGCATTACAACTCANAAGAGGAAAATGAAAGATACCCTAGCCTTAATAGCGTCGGGATCGAAAAGAACAAGAGGTGACCAAGGGAGGTCAGAAAAGAGAAAGGAAGGAGCATGGCGAATTCTATACTGAATTCTAATTTAGATTTACGTTAATTTAAATTCTCGTGCTGAATAAATGAATAAATACAGGAAGAATATTATAATTTACCATAAAATGTTGTAGAAGTTTTTATGGGGAATTAAGCTTCATAAATTAATGTTTTACTCCATATATAGTTAAGTTAGATTTTGACACAAGAAAGTGTTTCGATCATCGGGTATGATGACAAAGTTAGGCCTAACATTGCTTTTTTCCATGCCAAAGCAAACCTGCTTCGCCGAATTTCTTAATACAGCCTCTGAGATTTGTTTCAACATTTTAAAGTAATGCAGCTCAACTAGCTCCTTTCCACATGTTATACCAAATGTCAATATAAAATAAACTTCTAAATAATTTGTGCATGAGTTTTTGACAATAGAATCATTATTATTAACTACCCTTTCATTCCTTATTAATATTAGCTTACTTCCATTCCACGTGATTTTGTTATTTCCACGTTACATCAAATGTAGTTGTGTCTGATTAAAATGATTTGTTTTATAATGTTTTTGCCTTGAAAATATTAATGTTTTCCCTTACTATTTCATACGCAACGTTTTATCATCAACTATATAGAATAATTCAGTGTTTTCAATGGTAGACTATAAAAATGCTTTAAAGGACCTAAAAAGTATTACATGGTAAACAAACATTGAGAAATGTTAATTCATTATGAATAGGAAGTCTATTTGTAAATAATTCCCTTTTGTCTCCTGGGTATTATTTGATACCGTTCGAAAAGTTTGAAGTGTATCCACGAACATTACGTACTGAGAAGAGGTAATGAACAATACTAATGTAAAATGTGACAAGTGGCACCACACAATGTGAAAGTGTGCAGCTTCTATATTGTGAACAAATCGTTATATAGCAGCCTATGGGTGGGCGTCGCGGCGTGGCGTGGCGTGGCGTCTGGAATGGGTAGAGCTACCCTAGGCCACCCCCCGTAGCAGACATTAAGACAACAGCGCGCTTTCACTTTATTGGTTACGTCTCATTACTTTTCTTTTGCTGCGGGGACTATAGTTACAAAATTTCTAATTGTCCGTATTCAATGTGTTTTAACGAATTAAGCAAAACTGCTCCCTCCGACAGTCGTACTCTTGAATCTACCATCAAAATTGAGATCACAATGTAGTGAATCCTGTCCAGTATCTACTATACTTGGTTCCGTACTTATTACGGAATACGGACATCGGGAGCGTGTCAAGGTCCGACCCTTTCTATTACCTCGAAACGATTAAGGATACCACACACTAACCCTACCAAACTACTTATAATATTTCCAAGATATCAAAGGAGGTTTGACAAAGAGTTTTGAACTTTTGAACGAAATCAAAAATTTTACGCCGAAGGTCGGCATTCTCAGCTAGTGGAAGTTCCAAAACACGCCTATATAAATATATATAATTCAAATAAAATCAATATATAAGCAAACAACCGCGAAACAGCGTAAATTATATTTTTTACTGTTTTGAATAGATAATTATAAAGTTAATTGTCAAAATGCAGTTACGAATTGCGTATAACCACTTGGAGGACAATAAAGTAATTTATTCTCCGGAAGCTAGCTAGGGACCATCCTTTCAATTCCGATCAAGGGACTAAGGCTCAGGAGAATTTTAAAATTTGAGCCCACTCCTAAGATTAAAATAAAAATAGTTCGGTGCGTGACATAATATTAACATAATATCAACAAACTTGTATTTAATAAAACATGAAAACAACTTATTTCACAAGTACATATTAAACCATAGATTATACGGAAAATATTGTTTATAAACCGTGTATTAAAATAACACTAAATTTAAGATTTATTGTTTCAATAGACGCTGCCCCTAGACAGGAGCCTAGAGAGCCTGTATAAAAAAATCCGTTTTTACTTGAATGAAAACTGGAGAAAAACCCAGAACAGAATACATTCGTTCTTGAGTAATTAGAGCAACAAAATTTGTCACTCTTCAAGTTTTCTATGTTGGTGCGTTTGGGTCCAATTCACTCGTTCGAAGAACTGGCTTCTTTTGGAAAATAAAATAAAATCATGAACTTTATTTTTGTTATTATATCCGTTTTCCTTGATACCGAAAAAGTAGTTTTTGAAAATTGTCTATCTGACCTTGTGTTCACAGCTATTCTGACATTGCGGATATGTGAATTTCATTTGTTTCAGTATTTTATCGTTGTATCTGATTGTTGGAGTTGAAAGCGATAGAGAATTTCACTTTAATGTAATAGATCTTTGTAGACGAAAGTGTTAAAGAATTTTCACTTAAACAGGTAGAGTGCACCATATTGGAATAAGAGTTTATCTTTTAATCTTTCTCAAAATTAGATCCTTTTTTTGTCTTGAAATAATAAATTTGTTAGCAGATTCCGTAGTTAGTTATGTATTCTACATAATTGATTTGCTTTTATACTTTAACTTTGTTTCTACTGGTCTTTATAGTTTCTGAAGAATTACCATAATTCTACATTCTTTTTTATACTTAGCCATAAACAAGTAGACGAAAACTACGAGCTTTGAGTGATGTGTATCTTCAATCTAAACCTGCTACCAAGTGTTAAGGAATAATTTGTGGAGTTAAAAAAATAGCACTTTCTCTGGATCACCTAACCTTTGATGTGTGCATTTATTTTATTTATTCAATGCTACCTCGGAGCCTGTACAGTGACACCAATTATTCGAAAATTATGCAAAAATGTACATTCATTGATAAACTCCTAATGCATCAGATGCGAAATACGTTTGAAAAAAATCCCTTAAATGTTTAGATGTTTTGTACCCAGATATTTCAAACTCCCTTTAAATATGTGCTGAATGGTGGCATGTGTTTTTTCTTTTATGTCACGGGAAATTTTCCTATGGAGAGAGGTATGGCTTTGATAGATATCACGTATTGTCATTAAATCTAAAATTTGTGATTAAATAACGCCGATTATTAATGCGTTCACAGCCAACATGACAGGAATAGATTTCTTGCGAGAGACTACTTAAGCTTTGTTCATTCTGCCCATAATAACCTCATAAGTACATCAAATCCTTTTGGTAATGCGTGCTAAATGTGTACATTAATTTTATTTGAATAAATTTCAACATTGTTCATGTGGAAGAAAAAAACGATGGTTTTCGCAAAACGATTTTCACTTAAACGTGCGTATAAAAATGAATTTCTTGATTGTATTCAATTTTAGTTAAATTATATCAAGGTACTTCATTTGAAAGTCACATTATAAGAAATGCACATCCTTTAACAAAATTTACCAACAACCAAACATTTTGCAATATCTAAAAGAAAAACTACTGACCATTATAATTTTTATATTAAAATTGTGAAATGAGAAAATCTTGCGAGATAAATTAATATTATTGTTACCTAAGTTGGAAATGTTTTGGAACAATAATTTAATGTACATTAGTTCATTGTAAAGGAAAACTTTAACTCGAAGAATTTTGGAAATGATTTTTAACGATTTTTAACGATTCCAAGGGCACATCCACGAAGGCGGGCAAATATTAATACAAGAAATATTCTGTAAAACGGAAAAAAAGAAAAAAAATAATTCTACAAAATCGACACTACATAGAGCATAATTTAATTATCAAAATTGATTTATAGACATATATGTAGCGTATGCAAACCCGTCCAATTTGAGTAAACTATTATCTTGTAAAATTCGTTACGAACCAAGGTTCCAATCACGAATTCTCGACTCTACCTCGGTCACTGTATAATCAGGACATAATCATGTCGCAATCCGCTCCTATTCCGAAGATGTCCTTGTCAACTTTTCTCTTAGGGGTCAACACTTCCTTCATGCGGACGTGTTTGCATAAAGGCGAATCAATAATATTTTTCATTCATCCAAATACATTATAAATTTTTGTACCCTCTGTCGGGGTTTCCCTTTGGTACATTCTCTCTCATGTATAATTCATCGGGCCGATTTTATATTGGAAAAGGTTTTTCATAATTCGTTTATGTTTCCATGCTGCTCTATTGCTTGATGTTTTATCATATATTCAGGGTTACATCTAACTAAATAATTAATCCAATTATTAATAGTTCTTGTGTCATTAGCATGAAATATTATGTTATATACTCACGCGAAAAATCCCATCAAAGTTTATGATAAAATCTATGTAGGTACGTGATTTAGGAGTACCTAATCTACCCTACCCTGTTCCTGAATAATGTATCTGAGAATATTTAAAACTATTTAAGACGATTTAACTGCTGTTTGAATGGAAACATAAGCTGCAATCTGTGGGCCATGCCAAAATTTCATGTTTCGTCCAGAGACCGATATGTCATCAAAACGTCTGAATGTGATAGTCCCTACGAGAATTGAAAATAACCCCCGGCAACTGTTGACTACACCACCAACTGGGTTGCCTCAATTCGCTGAGTGCGGAGTGTTTTTCTTGAAGATAATCTGTGTAGTATAAATTACTAACAATACAATTAACTATGAAACGGCTAGTAACCGATTATTTTAGGAAAAAACTAACATAATTAATAGTGCAATGTGGATGGTGAAGGGAGTGAAAAAAAAAAACAATCACCCTTGGAAGCATGTGATCAAACATAAAAAAATGTGATCAAACAAATACCGGACAAGTGGCGGGTTTTAATTAAATTTAATCAACCTCCAGGACTGATGTATAGAGTACTGTACTAGAGTCTCTAGTCTAGAGACTAAGAGTGGTTATTGTACAGTAACTTTCAAGTCTTATTCAAGAAAAAAACTTTTACAAAATTACGATATAAAAAGATTAAATTAGTAGATCAATTAAATGAAGTACTGATTGTAATGATGGATATTCTTTCGATCTGATCTCGATTTCAATTTTTTTTGCAGCGATTTCAAACTCACTTCTGATACCTGAAAAATCTATTTCAGAATAATGGTCAATACCAAATGTCAAATGTGGATGAGTGAATAAACTATTGATCTCAGCTTGATAACGAATTGACAGAAGAAAGTCATAAGGAACATATGGGTGAAAATTCATTTATATTTACCGGTGCTATACAATTGATGATTAATATTCATTCGGTAAAACAAGAATGTATTTGGCTCCTTGTGGCGACTGATAGTCACACACAGTCTACAAAAATAAGTAAATTTGGCAAAATATTCGCGTTTTGTAGCATTGAGAGGGAGTGTTAGTATGCATAACTTAAAGGAACTGGGATGTGATATTTTGAAATATATGAAAAAATGTTAAGCATGCACTGACGATTCCATTGCGAAACACAACAATTCTTGTTTACATTCTAAACATGAAGATATTTAGTACTGTGAGAAAATTCTCTTCAAATTTCATATTATGTAGAAACTCTTATTATTGTTTGATAGCGTATATTTATTGAAAATCATCTTCAACACCCTCCCCCTTCTTCTATTATTTATTTGTACCTACCTCAGATTTCTGTCAATTCCACATAATACGCACTTATTAATATGTTGTACCATTTTTATGTAGAGTGAATTATTCATATTCCTCTTCTTTAATGGACTCTTATCGTATACTTCCTTCTGGAACAAGAGGACCCGATCAATATTAACATGTCACACTGTTGGTTTAACCTCACTGCTGTAGACTCGTATGAATGCCGCATATTGAGTACAAGAGCGACTCGTCACCGCGACAGGCGAACACAGGCGACAGATGAACTGCGACGTTCGGGGTGGGGGTGATGCGAAGGGGGGAGGGGAGGCGACGCCGGCGTCGGAGAGGGAGAGAGGTACGTCGGACGCCTTGGCGGATGAGGGGAGAGAGGGGCATAGGGTTAAGGGAGCGGGGGCGTCCAAGCGTACCCCATCTGCGGCGTCGAGTGCACGACCCTTGGGGGACACCCGGGTGGGTGGTAGGTCGGAGAATATTCGAGAAGAGAACAGAGACAGTAGGAACAGAGAAATGTAGGCGAGGAAGAAGTGGGTTCAGAAACTTGTTTCTTCTTTGCCCCGCGATATTAGATCATTTACAAACTAAATGAAGTTCATATCAAACAACATAAATTTGTTATAAGGATGATTGAAATAAATTTTACTATAACGAATGTTGTAAATACATAAATAAAATATTTCGTGTATTTGTAACCATTTCTTTCAGAACACTGAACGACTGTGGTTCGAATCCCGATGACATGACGCACATTTTTTGTTCCATACCCAAGTCTAACCCAATTCATGATGCTGTATACTGAGTATGTGCTCTATCTTGAGGATGAAACCCACCAAAGTGTGATGCCAAAAACGTGTTAGCATTAGTTCCTAAGTCTAAAAATTGTAAATAAATTTATAAAAAACTGAAGGAATAAACATTTATTATTATTATTATTTGTTGAAGATAGTAAAAAATTTCGACGACAAATAACTGAAATAAATCTTGTTTTAAACTGCAAATTGTACTTAATTTCAATATTTGTATACGATAGTAACTGAATTAACCCGGTGCTCAGGAATATGAACTGGCTATTCAGTTAGAACAGCGCCTGCATAATAAGTAGAGCAAAGCCACTCACTCATCTCCTACGGACGCAAACCGTTCAACCCCTCGCCTCACAAGGACATCCTTGTAGCTAAATTACATCGGAAGATACACTTTTCATCTCAAAGAACTCAGAAACTATGAGTTCGGTATTAATATGGCTTGTTTTCCTATGGAATATTTCTTTCTAATTCACAGTTATGGTGCTAGGTGTGTCCTCCCCCATGGGGGTTGAACGAATACTTAAACCGCACAGGAAGTGTTACTTTTCACCGCACTACAACCGGTCGTTTTCTATTGTTTTTACAAAATATCCCAGGGTAATAATTTCTCATAAGGGTGCTTCCTCCCATGCATCCGCCCTTAGAGGACTTGAGATGAGGGCTGCGTTTGGAGTCATGAGACATTAGAGTATGTATTATCTTTTTCTGAACGTTGAGTATCAAAATATCATCCTGAAGTCAACATGTTTTCGAAAACCCATGAACGTCATAATTCACCTACTTTGTACGTCATGTATGCAGCGTAGTAACAACAAGTGCCACATTGCAGTTTGAAGGGCGGAAGTGGGGGATATTGATAGTTTTTTGAAATCTCACGTAAACAGTGACCAACAATCTGGTAAAACGAATGGGAAAGAGGGTAGTGAAAACTTTTCCAAAATCTTGTGTAGAAGGTGGTCTTTTTCAACAACAAATGTGCGAATTTCATCAAACCATTTTTCTGAACCAAAATTTATGCTCTAAGATGTGCGAAAAGCAAATGGTTGATTGTTTCCATACCGCGTGTACACGGTTTTTATCAAGAAGTTCCAAAATTCTTCTATAGGGAGTGGATATGGGGGAATCGTATTTCGCAGTCTCATGCATCTCCATCTTGTGCAAAAAAGGAAGAAATGATGTAAAATTGCATATTTTTATTAAGACCGCAAGACGGGAGTAATTTCATATTTATATTGCATTTAATAAATAATTTGCTCAAGAATGTAAAATAAGCTGACCTATATTTTAAGTTAGATCATTCTTCTTAATCCGAAGTCTTATGTCCGTTTTCATTTTCACAACTATAAGTAATAAACATAAATTTATATTTTAGGAACTACAGGAAAGGTATATTTACGGTATATTATAGCAACACAAATTTTATTACTTCTTCAGACATGCGTTATTTTCTTAAGTAGTCCTTGTTATAGAGCTTTCTCCTTTCAGTTTCTAAAACACTTAAGTTTGCTTTAAATTTTTGCAATGTAATGCAAATTATAAAATAAATAAATCTCATCAAATGACAGCATACGACCCTATTGGGGAACAGTAATTTACTTATTTCACATCAGCTAAGAAATATTTTAATAGTAAAATTAACAATATCAATTATACGTCAAAAGTGAATGCTGTAGGTCATTCCTAATTGGATGTTATTGTCGCATTCACATGTTTGCCTTGTAATATTAGAGTTCTTTTTATAACGTATTATTCCTAGCGTATACGTTACGTAGTTGGTGCTAACTGCGTAACGCGCACGGAAAGTATCGATGCATTTTGCATAGCGTACCTGCGACTCAAATTATTTTAAAAATTGTAAACCCAAACGAACTACTTCTATGCAAGCGTACACATGTAAACTGGACTGTGATGACACAGGCACGTGCTCATGCGACACACACAGCAAACAATTCTCTTGTATACCCTCTCAGATATCAAAATAACCGCAAATCCAAACCAGAAACCATCATGACCTCTCTCACCATAATCATATGCAAACAGAGAAGTTGTAACATACTACGCCAGAAGCGTTAGTGTTCCAATAACTTCTAAGCATGCACAGAAGTAACTTGCATGTGAATAGCGTATTCGATAGCTCGCAGGTACATTACTATAAACTCCTTATTCGAGATATTTTGCGTAACGTACACTCTTTCTAGCTACTTCTATGCAAGCGTACACAAGTAATTGGACTGTGCGTACACCAGTACGTGCTCATACAGCACACACAACCAAAATATATCTCGTATACCCTCTCAGGCATCAACATAACCTCAAATCCAGACCAGAATTGGCCATGACCTCTCACTAGTGTACCACTAACATCATGCGTCAACAAAGTCGTTGTAACATTGTTCGCTAGGAGCGTTAGTGTACCACTAATTTGCATGCGCAGAAGAAACTTGCATGTGGATAGCGTATACGATAGCTCACAGGTACGCTACGCAAAAGCATCACATTGTCGTCAACTTAGCGCAGCGAAGAATCTGCTTGTTGGACAACAGCGCGTCCTGTGCGAAGATACGTGAAAATTGATCAATTGATTTTCCTTCGGCGCAAAAGGGCGGAGTGTGGATGAGTAAGGGGTGGTGGGGGAGAGGAGAGAGAGGAAGGGAAGCAAACGATGACTCGTGCTGCCATCTGTGCTCGCGATGCGGAAGGACGCGTGTGGGGGAGCAGAAGGGTGTCTGTTCGCGGCGCAGTTGCTTGCATAAGGGCATTGTAAGGTGATGAATGACTAACGGAAAAGTACTGGGTCTTTACGCATAATACCTCGTAAATCGACAAGGGTATATCTCTCTACGGTGGTGAGCCAGTGAAGAGATTCTCTCAAGTGGTGGCTGATTATATAAACATGTCTTCATAGCGCCTCACTATATTTCTCGTACCTTACTTTTCATCTCTCTACGTTCCTAACCGAACCTGCCCGGCTTCTCACCGGAGTTTTGGTGATATGCGGTCGAAACTTCATTATGATTTAACGTCGATTTAAATTGCACATTTACGTTCAAAAATCGTGGTGATATATTAAATTATTCATGATATTTAATTAAAGTTCGAAAAAACAGATTTCAGTCTACGTAATTTTTTAGTTGGAATTTTAACTCCTCAAATTTTCTTTGACTCCTTTTCACCCATTAAAAAAGGAACATTAAAATTCCAAAAATTATTTTTAGATATTGCGTTTAACTATCATTGCATACAAAGATATGTATCAATTAGTTCGTAAAATATAGTGAAAACATCGAAAATTCACAAACACTTTATTTCAATCTTTTAAAAGAATTATTTCGTAAAATCCTTTCTAAGTTTATTATTACTTTACAAATCACATCTACTGTCCAAATTGTATGTTTCCAACTTCAGTAGTTTATGCAGTGCATTGATGAATATGTCTGTCAGTCAGGACAACTCCACTTATTTATGTAGGTGACAAGTAGTGTAATACACTTTTCCCGGGAGTAAATAAAATTGACCGAAAGGTACAGCAATTTTTAAAAAGATTGATATATTGTTAATGTTAAAATGAAAACTTTTGTTTGAGCTTTCATTTTTTTATAATACATATATACTTCACAATTCTATGTGTCAGGTGTATAATAATCATCGTTTACTGATGTGGGACCAAATAGTAGATGCATAAACCCTGATAAAGTTAATATACTTTGTGAGATGTTGGGAAGTAAATGAAATTTATAACTCATTGTTCTGAACTGATACATCGATAAATACTGATCATAAGACATTACATGATGATTTACACCTGGCGAGAACTGACAGAAAGATGTCAGTAACGAAATTTGTCGAGTTCTCATAACATTGTCATTTACTTCCGGGGTGACCCTTTGCTCTAAAAAGTTCAATTTTTAAATGTGTATTTATGTAATTCAAAAGTGAGCATGTTTTATTTCCATTATTTGTAAGTCAGTTTTCGAGATGTATTGGGAATTTGAATACAATTATTTAGATGTGGAACAAATATAAATTTGAATACAAATTGGAATATTGTCCAACATGTACATTATAGCACTATTTTAATTTCTTTATGTTGTGTATGGTTCCCTGCTTCCAGCGATTCAAATTAAGCTTATTTGATTTTTTTTATACTTATTTATTTTTATGTCTATTATAAGTATTTTTCAATAAGCTTCATAATTGCGAAGTAAATTGCAATTTTTATTTCTTGTTCCCCGTTCAATGATTTTAAGTACCCATTAAACCATTTAATATAGAACATCTTTTCATGAACCTACATAAAAATGATCGGGACACAAAATAGGAAAGTAAATTGAGTTTATTAATTGTAAAAAGGGAGTTTGATATTATAGCCACGTAGTATAGCTATTTCGAGATGTTGCGCAATAAAGGCCTGATTTCTAATCAATAATACGAGTCGTTTGTGTGTTCTTTATTACGTCTGGTAATTTTTAAGAAATTCGTTCATTAGACAATCGATCTATGACATTTCGGTATCAGTTCTTGATTTCTGCAAATATTTTTCGTTCTGGAAAACTTCGTTTTGTTAATTGTACGTCTCAATCCATTATTATATTCATTTTTATATTATATTTTTTTAAAAATTTTTGGAGTATGATGTTCTGGGCAAGTAACAGACATACAATCCTATTTGATAACTCAAATGTCATCAAGCAATATCCATAGTCCCAACTATGCTCTGGAACAAATCAATGCTGGGGTTATGCATGAAGTGCTCGCTACATGTGGCCTTCTCTTTAGGAGGCGGTGGAGCGAGACCATATGCGTCCAGCTGCCACCGATAACACACTCGCATGCTGCGCTTCCCTTCCGTTCCCCGCACCTCATCACAGTGCACGTTACTCACTCTCCTCGCCCTCCCTCCACATCCAACCCCCACTCGAAACCTTCCCCTCCTCAGTAACACATCACAGAGCGCGCACACTCTTCTCGATCTCCCCTCCTTGTCTTTCCACGACCTGCCTCGCCCTCTTTCGTTTTTCCCCGCCATGAGAGGAGAAAAGAGAATAGCGCGAAGAAAGAGGGTTCTTCCAGGAGAGAGAGAGAGAGAGAGAGAGAGGGAGAAGGGATAGGAAATGGTACAGTGAGAAGGTGTAGGAGAAGAATAATAGAAAGGAATGGAATTAGGAAGAAAAAAGATGAAACGTGAAAGTGTGTAATGAAAATGTGATCAAAGAGAAATGCTGCGTCAGGAGATTGAGCGAGATAACAGAACTGTGAAACATTCCTGGCGATGAAACAAAAAATAATATTGACAGAGAGATAGGAAAGATAAAAAATAGGTTATATGCAAGAATGAAATTGATCTCATGACACACAATAAAAGAAAAAAATCGACCACGAACGAGAATAGGAACTTGTGGATAAAATCAATGATCCGAATCATTCCTTAAGGACTTGGGAACACAAATACAAAACTTAGAATTGTACAATAAATTCGTAAAATCGGGGAGAAAAATAAAAAGATGAGAAGCGAGGTAGCATGAGGAAATACTTGGGTTGTTCAACTGAAGCTAAAAGAAACACAAAATACAGAGGAGACATCCGTCTAATCCGAAGCCATAGGAGCATGAGGGGAGAAAATTCGAGGGGTAGACGGAAGTTATGAAAAGTGAGGGAAAGTGCTACGAGATGGATAAAGAGGGTGAACAGCAACTCCCTGTGTTGCGTCCTTGCTTCTGTACTTCCCCGCCACAATGAACAGCCTTTTCATTTTTCTATGTGTTCCAGTGGAGAGAGAAAGCGAAAGAGCGGGGAGAGAAAGAGATAGAGAGAGAGAAAGAGAGGCGATGATCCAGTGGGTCCCGCGCGGCGCGCCAGTGTAGCACAGTTTATCTGAAATGTGAGTCGAGTCGACCCCTCTGCGGAAATACAAAGCGCTACTCTTTGTGTTGCAGAGAAACCAAAGTAAATGTTTCGAGGCCAAGTACTCTGTTTAACGATCAACATTTTAAAATCCTATTATGTAAACATTGGTCTCAAATCTTAGAAATCATAAACGCCATAATATGTACTTGTTTCTTTTTTACAGGATTAATTCGCTCTCTGTGTTTCACATTATCCACGTTTGATTCTGTAACAGAAGAATAATGAGCCAGTTAAACTGGCGCCAAGTTCGAATTGTAAGATCTCTCACCAGTACAAACACTGTTACGATGAGAGGATTTCATGTTTTTCTCCATGAAATGTAATTATGTGTCAAAAATTACCGTCAATATGGTAACTGAAAAAATATGTAATATGTAACTGATATATTTAATATACCGGAAAATAATATTTTATTAACATGATCTGAAGGTTAAGATATCATCCGACTATATGAATCCATGTCTTTCTTTCTCTTTGGCAAACAAATTAAGCGGCCGTCTTAATTAACTAGTAAATGCTGAATATACTTAGATGCAATTAAAACCTAGAGTCGAAAACCAAGAATTAAATATATGGTCTATAATAGTTTATTCAAGATGTTAATACATAGCAAATGAGCTTGTGAAAGTGGAAATTATTAAGCTACTCCACATCCCGGAAGAGGAAAAGGTACCATCCCAGCACCTTCTTGAAGCACCTTTGGTGAAGTGAGGAAAACGGCGATGGAGAAGGAAGTCACGGAGGTAGAGGCGGAAGAAGTGGTGAGAGTCGTGAAGTGGTATGGGGTGAAGAGGGTGAGATGTTTCGGGCGGTAGAGCACACGTGGCTGCTTCTGTGGAGGCAACGAGGGGCGCGTCGTTGTCGTGACGTCATACGAAGGGCGCTGCCACTACCATCGTCGTCGACGCGCTGTGTCGCCCCAACGCGGATCGGACAGACTACACGTCACGATTGAGGGGCTGGAAGTCTGGCTGGCTGACTGGCTGTGGTGGTGGTGGTGTGAAAGAGGCGCGACCCTTGGGGCACTCCACGGAAATAGTTGCTTACAAAGAAGAGCGAATTTCCCGAAATAGAATGAAACTGCCTACGCGATGGCTTTCGATCGATTGACGATACCAAACGTATTTATCGCTTTTTTATCACGTATCACGTTTTAAATACTATTAAACACACGTTTACGTAAATACACCATTACCTTTTAGATACACTTTTTTTTTCTAATTTAGACTATTTTATCCATCTTTTCAATTAGGTATTTCAAAATTTGACCATTCTATCACTATGCCACTTGAACACTTTGACGGCTAAGCAATTTTAGAAAACAATTGTCAGCAAATCCCATTACTTCTTGTATCTATTACCTTATTTAAGATATAGGGACGTAAACGTTTTTGACTAGTCAATCCGCTTTTAATTCATTGGTCCCCCTTTTTTAAGCTAATTCCCACCGAAGAATTATGATGTTTTCTCAGACACTTGGAATTCACCGCTTTTATAGAGGACTATGAAACTACATACATGGTACTAACACAAAACTTTTATAGTTAATATCAACATTGTATAGTACATTTACACCCTGCCTTTTCTCTCGAAGCTCAACGCGTGATCATTCGTATGAGCTGAACAACGCTGATCGACGTCTGAAACGAGTGTTCCGCGCATGACCTACCCACTCATTCGCAGCACCCTCCGTCAGCCGATCCTCTCTCCTCCTCCTCCAGGCGTGATGCAGACGAAGTTGGGTGGTGGCGTGGCGGCCCGCACGTGCTGAGTTCATAGCATCTGCCAACAGGCCTTGATCGACTTCTCTTCTCGCCTCTTGAATGCAGTCGTCTTCTTTCGTATTGTCTTTTTGTTCTTTCTTTCATTTACTATCGCTCTCACGTTATAAAACATTTCGGAATCGCTCTTTTAATCCCTCTCTTGTCACAGATAAATTTAAATTGTTCTCGATTTGCAAATTATCAACATTTTTGTAAAAATTTAAAGTAATAATTAAGATTTAAATTATTTATTTACACTTACAACTGATAATTTTCCCTCTTATGTGTCTTCATTTATGTTAAATTCTCCTTTGGGTTGCCTTTCTTGTTTAGTTAGCTGTTCACAACTACAATATTCTGTGACACTATCCGCTTTGATATCCTCCCTTGTTTCTGCTACCTTCCGCTTTTGTATCTTTCTTTGCTCGGCATTTCCACTTCTCACTCTTTCTCTTTTCCTCGAATTTCTTCGTTTTTCTTGTCTCCCGCTGTCTGTGCGAGGGTTCCCGTGCACGTGGTCGCATTCGGGGAAGCACGTGCTATGACGTCACGGGGAGTGGAAGGGGGTGATGTGTGTGCGTGAGGAAGGGGTACAGAGGGGAAGAAGAAAGGCAAGCACTTCTGAAAGGGTGGTCCTTTATTGGTCGACTTCTGTGTACAGCCAATCAGCATCCACACACAAAAATAATTCCAAATAAATAGTAATTCTTTTTTCATCGTATTATAAATATTCTTTGATTATTAACAGTGCATGAATGAATTTTCCTGGACATGAATGAAGCACCAGTAGCATTCATGCATGTTTTTACTGTTGATAAATCACACTATTTCAAATCAAACGAAAGTAAAATTTACTATTCAGGAATATGAATTTTCTTCTCAAATTTTCCCGATTAGAAATAGATTGGCGAGTTATCAGTTTTGTTGTTATAATACCATGCGCTATAACGTTGCGATATCGTGCATTACCGTATACTGTATGTACTGTATATGCCATTTATTTAACCTCATGTTGAATAGGAGAAACATCAATTCATATAACGAAAAAAAAAGTCTTTCATTAAAGACACCTTAACATATTGGAGACCAAAATAGAAGATTCTAGTTACTACATTTAAATTGAAGTCGTTCATTCCAATTTGATTGTAAGGAGAATTGGTACTGGATAATGCCCCCAAACATTTCTCCAAGTTTTTGGGCTAGAACAAATTTTCAATTTATTTCTTGTTGCCGTACGCTGGAACAGGTGGCTCCTGCACTGAAGATACCCTATCTACCGTACGGAAGCAAATAGTAACGTTCGGACACATTTCGCCTCCGTATGGAAACAGAAACCGTGCGAATAGACCGATTCCATGAACATTTGACAATTTTAGTGCGGATGAAACCGGATGGAGTAAATTGAACCAGTGGAATCGAAAACTTGTTGCTCGGTGTACCCTAAACTTCGATTCCGCCTCGAGGAATATGTGAGAGATTTTTGAGTGTCATTTTGTTGTTCGATGTTTCGTATATTCCTGAGCAAATACAGTCAGACATGTGATTCCACTGGGTTGTTTTGACAATTGAACACCGCAAACATCCGGTTAATCTATATAAAACTAACTCGGTGGAAATTCCTTCTCGGAAAATCTGCGAGAATGAAAAGGGAAGTCTTCTGGGCGTTGTTCATTGCGTTATGACAAGGTAGACGTGACCTGGAGCCTCACCGTCAAGTGGAACTCAACGAGGGAAGAAAGAAGAAAGAAGAAAGACCAACGGTTGCATCAGGGAGGGGGGAAGTTCGATCACACAAAGCGCAGACTTCAATGCGAGGGAGACGCACGGTGGGTCGCTCTGTCGGACGGACGCTGCCTGCCACAAAAGGGGAATATCACGTGGTCTTAGCGGGTCGCCTCACTGTTGTACACGTCCGTCTCTGGCTGTTCATCATTTCGAGCGGATATTTTAAGGCATTGACGAATACTTTTTTGGAAATATTTTACGGGTTATGGTTTCCCGATCTATCGTCATCATTTCGAGCGGATATTTTAAGGCATTGACGAATATTTTTTTGGAAATATTTTACGGGTTATGGTTTCCCGATATATCGTCATCATTTCGAGTGGATATTTTAAGGCATTGACGAATATTTTTTTGGAAATATTTTACGGGTTATGGTTTCCCGATCTATGGGAGCACCAAAATTGGTAATACTTACCACACGTGTTCTACAAACTTTTGGGGATCCTTTTAGTTCACTTTAAAGGTAACATTTCATATCTAAATCACTTTCATTGGGTGAGGTTGTCTGCGGTGATTTCCCTCATCTCTTTCGTGTCAATGTCGTTCCAGTACTTTTAAATTCACTGGCATCCATAACATCTCTCTTTTCCAATTCCCTCGCCCAAATCATGTGGTTACTGGAGCAGGCATGATGACCTAAATCGCCATATTATAAGAATGAGACATATGAGAGAGACAAGTTATATTTCCATTAACGAAGAATGACGTGCACTAAATATGTACTTGGCTATTCAGGTGACGTCACACTTGAGTTACTGAATCGTGGCGTCATTCATACAGCCGTGTAGATTTAGGGTGTGCAGATAAGTCAATAATAAGTATGTAAGATAAGTGCGTGGGCTTTTAAGTCTTCACGAAATACAATTTATAATCGGCCTTCGGAAGAAGTCTGGAGAAGGGCAGTTATATATAAAAATGTTGATAATAATTAAGAAATTTTACCATATTGAAAATTTAACCTCGTTTTTTGTTAACTAGCATGTGACACGTGTTATAGTTATTGCATTTTCTATTCAATTCTCTCGTTATCTATTTAATTCTCAAACCTGGCGTTAGCAAAATCCAAACAAGTCTAGCTGATTCATTCCATCCACCAAGAATAAAAATTGGTTCCCCTTCCACTTCTGAATTCTCGCATGTATCTTGATTTTTTCGGATATATGGAGGAAGTGAAGGATTAGCCGTTTGATGAATAGAGTGTGTCAACAAAAAATAATATTTCATTCACGCATAACAATTCTACTCAGTGACCTTCAATTTCTGAATACGTGGAGAGTTTTTGATTGAAATCATCGTAGTATATGGAGACTTGGGTTTAAGGAGGCACCGAAATGTTGAATTCCATATGTTTAGTCGTTGAGGAAGCATGATTGTATGAAAGTATGGGACGAGTGAAATTAAACATCACTGAAATTCAGTACATGTTTATTAACATATTTATGTTACACAATCAGAGCTGCACATCAGGCTAACTTCAGTTGTATTTCACGTTGTAAGCATACCGTAGCGGTCAGCAACCAGTTATCCGGGAACTTGTGGTTGTTCATAAGAAAATTTTGGTAATCTACCCCAAAATCTAGACATTAATTGCAATTTTAAAAAATTGAGAATACTTTTTTTAGAAAGTAATATGCATTGAGGCGTAAGAAATACATTGTTAATTTTTTCACATGAAATTTGATATACACGAAAGGAATAGTGAACAGGAATGTTTTTGATGTATTTGATATTCAATCAGGTCTGGAACATGATCCGTATCTAGGGGAAAGACACATGAAACAACCTCTTAAGATTGTGTTGGATCAATTGAATAAATACGTTCGTTTAAAAAGTATCCACAATTTCATACTAATAGAAAATCATCTTTCTTTTGTTGGGCAGAATAGGTACATTCAGAATTTTTTATTTTCAAATTTTTGTAGCCATTATTTTATTAATTGGTTTATCTTTGTAAAAACATTCTTGGTGCTCCGTGGAATTTAAAACGACGAATTTGGTGGTCCGTTTGTCGAAAGCAGGTTGGCGACCTCTGTATAGCATCGTAGAAACGTAATGACCAGGGCTAGGATTTTGCATACTTTTTCCCCTTACTTTGAGGAATCGATTTCCAGCATTTTTAACTTCGTGAGGCAATTTGGGTATAATTTAATAGTTCATTTAAAATATATTTTTGAAGATTTCTCTATGAACTCTGTAATTTTTAGGTTAAATTACTGTAAACAATCAGAATTTACTTATTTATTTTTTATTACTGCGTTAACGAGCTCAGTGGTAATATTTCTTTAACCTAATTTTACTTACAACAGTAATGCATGTTTCGATGTATTAGTGCTATTAAATGAATTTTTAATTTATTAAATGGGGTTTTGAACCTATTAACGCAGATTTTAAGAGCTTATTTTGAGCATGTTTTCTGATTTTCAGTACATATCGATCGGAGCCCTAGTAATGAATTCATTTGTAATTCTACTATAATATTGTGAATTGGTTCGGATGTTACGGTGATCTCTATTAAGATTATGCAGCATCTTTCTCGCATGAGAATACGAAGACTTGTCATACGTCCAAATGAAGCTTCGTAGCGAGTGACGGAAGTCGAAGGGGAACCGGATGGAAAAGAGAGCGGGTCAGACGCAGTTCTCTCTGCTCTCCCTGATTCCCACCTGTCCTTCATTGGGCGACCGTTGGCTGGTCTGCCACCCTCCGTTCGCCCTGGCCACAGTCGACCACTCGGCTGACAGGCAGCTGCGGCGGCGTCAAGCACTGCACAACCATGCAAATCAATACTACGGGGACTTCACCACACACTTTTATTTTACGGTTTCATACTGCCGAAGAATGAACTATCTGGGTTTTTTTCGTGCAGTAAGCTTACCGGTTACCTTTCCACTGAAAAAATATGCGAAACTTTAAATTTATTGTTTAACAGTATATTTCTTGGTGATGATATCACCGCTTGATGTTGAATTATTTCAATCGTCACAAAGTATCGATAGATCAACTCATCAATAGATATCCTTCACATTATAAAGTATATCAATCCGCTACTACTATTTTGTTCCTGAGTATTATTTACTTAAAATTTGAGATAATCCTTCATGTGAATTAAATTAAGTATTATTTTCGGCCAAAGGGTTACATATTATGGTGATGTAATCCATTTCAATTCAGGTTCTATCTTGGGATATGTCGGGTGCGTACCGGTTACCTTTTTCCACGAGAAAAAAACCTGTGAACTATTAGTCAGATTTATATTGGAATAGGGTTCACGAATTTTTTAATACGGTCATGAAATTAGTTGCTTTTTATGTACATTATGATAATACACCCAATAAATATAGAAGTTGTTACATCGTTCAAAATCAAGAAGTAACACAACCTTTTAACATTATATTCAGGACAATCTCTTTCCGTATCATAATGTGAACTGTCGTGTTATGGTGTAAGTGGGAAAAATTAATAGACACATAGCAGATACGAGGGTATATTGTCTCATAAACATCATTCTTGGATTAAATTTTTGAGCTCGACGATTCTTCTTGACTTTGAACTTGATCGTACGTCAGATATCAGTACTTCTCATACAAAGCAACTATAGGACATTCACTTTGTTTACGATGGTTTGTATAGGTGAAATGTCATGAACCAACGGATGTGTACCTCATCAATAACATGAAACGACTAGTATCTAACTTAGGGGTTATGAACTTAAACTATATAGGACAAAAAATGTCTCTCGACTCAAATGTGAGCACAATCACAATATTATTGATATTAAAGTTATAATTTTTACATAATTACTGATGAAGATCCGTACCTTTCAAGCCGCTGATGAAGGAAGTGGGAGCATGCTGAGTTAATACCAATGAGACCCATGGTTTGCAACTACTCTCTGCTAAACTATTTTTACCTCTTACTTCTCTGATCCACGTATTCAATGATAGGTAATGGAGTCGAAATGAATGAGTTAAATGCTCAAAACATACAATTTTACAAAATTCATGCGAGTAAAACTGCGAGTATTCAGTTAGTTATGTTGACTCTTGAACTAGAGTTCAAGTCAACAAATGAACCTTGCGGCACCCCATACGACGAGAGAGAATCGAATTCGAAGACAAGGAAAACCTCCCTTCGTAGCATCGTTTTCCAATCTGGCGGTCTTGTCGCTCCACGGGGTGCTTGTAGCACCTCCCCTTCATATTCTTCGTCACTACGCCCTTTCATCTTATTTTTGCCCTGCAAGAACAGAAAGCGTTTTCCCCCTCTTTTTTGTTTTCACGTAGAATACTTTCAGAGATACTTAATTTTCAATAAGTTGGATTTAGAGCGAAATTATATTTCCTCGTGGCATTCTTTTCTAATATGAGGTTATCTAGAATGATGATGATAATAATAATAATAACTATTATTATTATTATAAATTTGGTGAGATTCAGGTTATGAGTTCTGCTCTTCAGTCTAACCATTACAACGTTTTACAAACTTTACAATATTTTAGAAAGAAAAGGAAGAGAGAGGAGAGATCTGGAAATGATGGAAAACATATCATAAAGACGTTTCTGCAACCCAGAACGCCATGGAGCTATGGTCGCAAAGGGAATGCCAGGTAGTGGCCAGAGAAAGAACTCGTTAAAACTATATCGTGAATTCCAAATTCAAGGTAAATATAAAGAAATATATGGAAAAATTTTAATATAACGTGCACAATATTGCTATTGTGATTTCCTTGACTAATTTAAATTCCTATTCAGGTCCACGCGCAGTGAATAATTACCTCCAGTTGTATATTACATATCGTGTTCCTGTAAATAAATAAATTTCAATTGCTGCGATGGACAATAAAACATTATTCGAGTTTCTTTATATAATATTGTGCCGAAGAAATCGGGACACCGTCTTTTGTAAAATGTCTGCGGTACTTATTTATTAGAGGAAGTAAGTGATGGTAATATAGAGTTGGAAAAGCGTAGTTTTCATTGGAAGGCAATGAAGACGTTGGGTCGACGTGTTTACGTAAACGCCGCGTGCGTCAAGCTCTCTGTCGTACACAGTCTGCTGACGTCACAGGTGCGTCTTACATGTCTCTCGTGTTTTATTTGGTATGACTCAACCTTTTTTGTTAACAAACTCCATTCAGTCGTTTTCAGGAGAAGTATATAAAAATATGTTTATAAAAAATGAAAAAAAATTGTCCAGTAAAAGCAAGTTGTGTAAAATTTCCTACCTTGATGTCCATTTTAATTGTTTTCCTTTTTTTAATAATACCCATAAGATGTTCTTTGAGAAGTAAAATAAAGCGTCATTAATTCCTTTCTTTAATTTGCCTCACTTTCAGAATGGAAAACACACAGGTAGGCTACAAGAGAATTTTCAGTCCTCAAAGAAAGGCGTAAAGTGAGACAAACTCGACGACGGTTCCAATGAAGGGCAATTTTCCCTAGGAATCGACAGGTGCTTGTGATACCGGAGTGTGAATGGTAGTTTCTCCTTGGCTACTCGTGGGTAGAGTGCTACACCTACTCCCTGATATTAAAATTAAGGCAACGATCATTGTGTTTTGCAATAGAGTATGTATTGTTAAACAAATTTCTTATTGTTGAATGATCTGGCAAATTCCGTTCCCGTTTTCCTTCAAACTCCTTTTATGGGAATATCATTTGAATTGCGAGTTTGTAATTAGGAAATGTTACTCTATATAAATGCATATTTCAACAACTGAAATTTAAATAAATATTTTAAACTGTTATTTTCCATGAGTTCCCAATCAGATGTTTAACTGTGCGTATCTAGATTGTTGAACTTGTCATTTGTACATTTTGACTAGTATTATCCAAATATTTCATTACAACAAAAGTACATTCCTTGTTCCTTCTATTACTATTCTCCCTAATACTTATGGTCTCCCAATTTCGCACTGAATCACATCGGCGTTGAAATTAGCTACCGCGACAACCATTTCTTCGCAATTCTCTTCCTATTTTTCGACTGGAAAGGTCCTCACGTGGACATACGTCACCTGACAACACTTGGGGGCGCGTATTCCACCGCGTTAATTATGAACGAAAGGATCATTTAATTTATCAAAGAGGGTCGCGAAAAGCACTTCTCTCTCGCACCTCAAATGGGGCGTTTCTCATTCACCCTTCGTATCTCTGAAAACGTGCTTAATTCACAGAGGCGTCATTAATTCCGTTTCGTTTTCCACAAAGTGCGACCGGCGTGATGCGTTACGAATCCCCCAGGTTTTTCGTTCGCGAGGAGAAAAAGAGATGTCTTCAGATTTCAGTGAGTTGCCTCTTCGTTACGGCATAACAGAACTGATTCTATTAAGTGAGAGAGTTTATTAGTACTTTATAACAAATCGTTTTTTGTTTTGTTTTTCAAATTCGCTTAGGATCATACATTCTCAAGTAATTGTATTATTCTGTACCTCATTTTAGTAGCTCTGTTTTAATTTATTTCTTATTTCCTCTTTCACACCTGCATCATCTATTGGTAGTTTGATATTCACCGTGCATAATTAGGAAACATCCGTTAAATTTGATTGAAATCAAACTAAAAACTTCGTAAGCAAATAAAAAAGGGAGAGAATCTTGATCAATTACGTAATGAAGTTTGACTCACGATTGTGGAGCTATCTAATTAATAAATTAAAAGATTATATTTATGAATACATAATTAAATTTGATATGTATTTCATTTTTGAGAAACTATTCACACAAAATATTTAGTCGAATTTAAGCGGTCTACAGGAAGCGCCTTCGCGTCCACAATATCGTTGAGTGGTAGACCATGGGTTCCAACCCGGCTCGACCGATCTAGGCGAGGAATTCAACTCGGATTTTTCTCGCCTACTCCCGGCTAATGCTGGTTCAGTACCATAAGTTCTCGAGTTAACCAACATCTCTTCTTGCCATTTTCCTCTTCCAGGTCACGGTTAGGTGGTAGAGCAAGTCTTATGGCCTGAATCTCGGTACGGGACAATAAACAAAATAAATTCTAGTTGGTAACGTAGGTAAAGTGAAACAGGAAAGAGATTCTAAACATACACCATCGCTTTCTCGCCTGTTTGAACGGCTCATGTGAGGCAAGAGTACAGCAAGAAGCCCCTTGTTCGAGTTGTGGCAACCTCGCCATCTTCGCTTCACCAAAAATTTCATTTATCCTTATCCCACACATCAAAGATTGATCATTGATTTTCCGGCTAGATGTCCTGGGTTCAATCCCCAGTAGAGAGGGAATTTCTCATCATTTAACATCCAGACTGTCTCCCAGGCCTACTCAACCTGCTGTACAATGAATACCGGGTCCGTCCTGGGGTCCAACCGGCCGGAGCGAGATACTGGCCACATCTCCTTCTAGTACCGAGGCTTAGAAATTGCGGAGCACCAGCCTCCGTGAGCCTCGCGGACTCATTCGGAACCTGTTGTGGGACATGTTGCCTTTTTACTTCGACTTGACAGATCTATGATATTGTAAAGATTTTAGTGTTTACATAAGTTTATTTCTGGCATCTTTTCAATATGATTATGACAGTATAATTTAGTATGAAAAACTGTTTTTTGAATTAGTTTATCTGACTTGGACAGTTTTTAAATTTAATTCTTCCAATTCCTCTATTGCATTCAAGATGTTGCGGCACCGTTTGAAACTTTCCTTTCTGACTTTCTTTTACTCAAAATGAAACCTGACACTGACTCTTTGGGAATCTACATTCAAACACTTCCTATTTAAATAATTATTTGATCAAAATATATCGTTATACAAGCAAGAATTGATTTGAATATGCTGAATTAAAAGCGTTTAATTAATTTACCGCAGTACTATGATGTAAATAATAAATCATAAAGGATATGTACAGGGTATTCTGTCTCCAGTACATTATTTTATTGGTAATACCCCGTCTCATCCGTATTTTCGACTATCCAAATATGGGAGATTTCTCGGAATTTCGGAACAGAATCATAGAAATGGGTCCATTTTTGTTGATACACCTCTGAAGACCCATTCCACTTTCACCTTACTGGTGAACATTCTTTCGTTAGTCACTATAAGATATTATTTTAGTGACCAGTCTAAATTCATTCTTTGCCTAAATTCCCCCTTACATGTTAAAATGCTCAAATGTCTCCACTTAATTAATCAGTACGCTTCATAAAATTTACACAACCCCCAGAGCCATAAGTCTTTCTGTCGCTTGGAAATAATAAAACACTCGAACTGCTTCCCACTTCTCAGTCTGTGCAGGCATCGCTGAAGCACTCAATTGCCCGTTTTCTAAACAGATGCTGCAGAGGAGTTCCAAGCCCCTTTGAGCTAAAATTCAAAATGTAAGTATATTTCTATTCTTTAGTTACTTTGAAATGTCAAATTAAATCTTTGAAACGTAGTTTAACCATGTCTTAATTAATTACAAATATATGTTCACAAATATTGTTAAAGTAAAGAATGTTGTTCATCTTAGGAGTTAATACGGTTCATTAACTCTTGAGACATAAATCCTCCCCCTCCGTCTTTTATATTTTTCACGTGTGGTGTTAAAATTTGCTTGAAAAAAAATTATTGCTCAAGAATCTGAACTGTTAAGTCATTTTTTTCTGATTTGATGGGTAGGTTACTTGTAATGACTTCTACTTTCGAGAAATAAATTATAGGTTTACTGTGTTAAGTCGGTTTTGAAGTGCCCTCACTCTCAGTGCCCTCACATCTAAATAAATTTTCAGAAATATACCACCCGCCCTCTTTTTTACCTTCTTTATATTTTACCTTCAAATATTTAATGCAATAGAACCGGACTAATTGCATTAATAATGTGACAGTTGTGTCTGACCAGAATTCAAACCTGGGACCCCAAGGTCGATCCCTTTTGTCTGACAGATACGAAATTTCGAAAATTAACCACGTAATGTGCTCTTCTGAATAGTGGCAAATGAAGTGAACAAGTCAGTTTAAAAAAAATACTAGTTTTGATTTTAGACTTAAACCTCTAAGGTGGACGTCGTTAACAATAACGAGAAAAATATTTATCCTTGTTCCGGTTTCTCGATTAATATGTTTAAACAAATTAATTTAACTCGCATTTTTATACATTAATAAGAAAATATCCCCTACATTATTCGTTCCATTTCTGCGTAACCGAAAGGATCAATCACACAAATTAATTATCGTACGTTGAGCATTAAAAGGTGTGTTGACGATTCCTTACAATTTCATCTTTCACCTTTTCCTCTCCAAGAAAATAGTATTTAAAAATTACAAAAAGAAAAGACGCTACAAGACTGATTTCTTTGAAAACGATGTAACTTGACTTCTTGATTCCAGACAAATGAAATCACTGACGCGTCTGGTAAGTAATAAACAAATTCGTAGGGAATTGTACGTGAGTAATGTACTGTTTTGATGTTCTGTTTAAATTGTTAATCCTACATGAAAGCGATTGAAACTTGCATACAACTAGAAGGAATGAGGAAAGAAGTGTCTGCCATATACTCATATAAAAAAATAGACTTGTTACATGAAAGTAAGCATTTATATTTTCATACAAAATATATGTTGATCTAGTCACATTAATTTAATTCACATATATTTCGAAAAAAAACTCTGTCCATCGCTCTATACGCCATCGTCTCCAGAACAAAATAGATAGCGTTGTCGTTCGGTCCGCAAAGGTCACGTGTCCCGTCCGTCGCTCGCAGAGAGGTCCAGGGAAAACCCCGGAGCGATGGACACTGAGCGATGGCAAGTGGCAATCAGGGTAATGGCGCGGTAAGGTGACGGATGGTCGCTTCAGGCGTCACCACTCGGAAAGGCTTCGTCACCAAAGAACATTCCTCGGGCTCACTTGATGCCTCAGCATTCGCTTATTAATATTTGCTTAGAAGAAGGGAAAATTGGTTCCTCTATTTTCCTTCATTATGTTGTATGGACGAACTACTGCGGACGCCTCGAAACTTCAAAACGTTCAAATTAGAAGTTTCACTTGAATATAACTAATACAGAAACTCTCATAATATTGTGGTTTCCCATCAAAAGATTGAAAACAAATTATGTATCAAAATATCAAAAATTGGTTTTTAGGAAATTAAGAAATATTCCTAATCTTTATTGAAGTATGATATATGATTGTATTTTGTATACACAATGACACATATAGGACAAAATACAACATAAAGTGATATGTAATATGTTATGTCCCATCACATTGATGCATTACTTGTAATTGTATAAACAAACAAATTAACAGAAATCCAGGATTTATGTATCATTATTTTTACCGGGACAGTCTTCGCTAAAAAAACCTTACAAAGAAATCTGAAAAAGAGTTATTTCTACTTTATTTGCCAATGACGTGGTAGATTTCCATGAGATCTATTTCCCAATGTTCATAAGAGAATGTATAAATTGTATATTTATAAATCGGTCCCAGAGTTGTATCCCAATACCGCCAGGGAATGGAAACTTGTGATTGCTGCTTGTCATGACTTCCTACTTCCACTTCTCCTCAACAACGACAGTCCTCCTCCACTGGTTTTAATAGCGGCGCGTGTTTCAAAGGAAAATAAGATTTATTATTGGAAGTCAAATATTGGAACAATATGTCTTGAAATCGAAGTGTCACTATACTATTTTGTGATCTAAAAAAAAGAATAGTATATGAAAGATATTACACATTTTAAAATCGACATTCATGAGTCAAATAGCACTTTTCGGGTTTTTTTCTTCATCAACACAATGCATTGGATTCGAAGTAATTGTTTTGGTTTGGTATTTTCTCTTAAATTTCTAAAATAACAGAATATCGTCGATATCTTAACAAATATTTTAAAAAATTGTCAACCAATGACAACCACCTATAGGTAACAGTGGACACAGTAGGCTGTTTGAGAGATTGATTACTTAGTTTGATCTCGCAGGTATCCAAAGATTTTTAAAAAAAAAGACTTATCGGAAAATGAACAGCCTATAAATTTGAATCACATCCAAGTTTTTTTCCACTTCAACCTCTTGATCCCCCAACATCCTAACTATCCCAACCCCTTGGCCCCTAGCTTGCTCGACAGCATAAAAGAAATCGGAGGACTGAAGAGATTCAAGTCACTTGACCTTACCATCAGATTTTGTTATTAAATAGTTCCTAAATTTAACGTAATAATGTCACTCACGAGAGGATCAGTATTGAAATGTAGGATTAAGACAGCGAACAGGTAATGACTTAATACATATCTATACTCAAACAACTAGACCAAAGTGACCATAACGTCGATATCAAAACAAGTATTTTATAAATTGAGGTAATTTTTTTTTTAGATTCTTTACTGCAAAGAGGAGAGGAGATACTATTGGGTATTCTTCTCTTACGTGTAAATCTACTTGCAAATAATTCACTGAACATTCTGTAACATGAACAATTGTGAATAAAGAAACATATGAGAAAAAAAATTATTCCCGCTCTTATGTTCTAATGAAATTTATCACTCTTTGCAGTAAAGAATCTTAGAAAATTTTATCTAAATTCATAAAATACTTTTTTAGATACAGGCTTTCTGGACAATTTGGTCTAGTTCCATAAGTATAGATATGTATTAAATCATTGCCTGTTCTCTATCTTAATCCTACATCCCAATATTGATCCTCTCGCGAGTGACACGTTTACCCCTAACAACTGTTTCAACCCCTTCCTTTAATCTTGCACCCTTCAGCAGTGCGTGAGAACCGGTCGTCACAGACGCTCTACCCTATGCTCCCCGCCACGCGTCGGTTTGAAGCCATTCACATATGGGTCATGGTTCGTCCTTTGTTTGACGTTACCGCGTCCATTGTACGCTCTTGTACTAAGAATATGTGGCATCGTTCTGTAATCACGTGTTCTTTTCCGGTAATGCATCTAATGTATGAGGAACAAATTATCAAAACACCCATTTCATATTGTAAACTAATCAAATTTTTGGTCTCTTTATTTTTATAAAAAAATATATATCCTCGCGTGATAATTAAAAATGAGCTCTAAAGATATAATAAAAATTATGCAAAATTTTGTGTGGTTTACTAGAACACAAAATTTCGTTTGACTCGAGTTTTTCTTCGTTTTCTCGGTTTCGAAATGGCCGTCTTATCTCACAACCTAATATTGTCATCCGACACGGCTGAAGTTAAGGATATCTTTTAAACTTTCCGTAACATGTGCAACAATATTTCGAAAAATACTTTAATAAATTTATTGCATTATGGGTTTTATTTTTGGCATCTAAAATACGTCGCAAGATTTCTATTTTCAACAAAAACAATAAGTCTCCATGATGTGATTGATCCAAATATGATTTCCAATTTATCATTTTCAGTGACTTGATGAAAACATTACTGTACTTATTTGCTTCACTCCTAATTCTAACGAGTTTTCCAATACTAGCAGTAATATGAGTAGATAATGAATCTCGTTTCTTCATGGGACTTGGATCATCAAACACTGAACGTCTTGTAAACGGAACACAAAAATATTTAAATATTTTTAAAAATCGTAAATAATTATTTTGAATTAGCAAATGACTCCCCTCCCGCCATACATCCGCCCAGCATCCGCCACTGCATCACATGATGCATATGCTCCAGGGAACTAATAAGTTAATTAATGGAACTTACGAATAACATTGTTTGGAGATGGTTTGCATTGATATCACGACATTAAATGACCCATTGGAGTCCGGATGTCGTAAGATTAACTTTAGACTATATTTAAACAGTTAGGTCCATTCCGTGGCTACGGTGTCAGCGTGATCGCTCGTCACCAAGTCATCCCGGGTTCAATGCCCGGGTGGGGCAAGATAAAATTTGTAGCTTTTCATTTCCATGTCTCAGTTTAAATAACTGTGATGTATGAACAGTTCACCCTCTGCGACTAACAACCGCAGTTGTAATATTCGGATACAGCAATCTGGATTCTATCTAGACGCTGTTCCTCCGATCTCGGTAAATTCACGACGTGTCTAGTGAGTAAACTCACACAAAAACAGCCATATTGGCACACGTCATCGTGGTCCTTAGTTGGCGGATACGAAATACATCCATTTTGGCAGTTAGGCACGTTCAATGCATCTATACATGTCCATGAAGTGGGGCAAGTGCTCGTTAATCCTCATATGAGTTACAAATGACAATCTGGATGAAAAACACATTTTGAACAGGAAAAAGACCGTTTCGAAATGTTTGTGAATATCGTTGCTAAGTATTTGGACACTCCGTCATATCCTTTTATGAACTAGAAAATGATATGTCAAATCATCATACAAGCCAACGTTTTTTCCAGTGGAAACTATCGGGGTTCTATTAACCTTATTACAAAAAGAATTGGTCAAATTACTGCCACCGAGTTTCCAAAGAAGAGATTCTATTACTGTCTCTTGGAAATGATCCTCCTGATTCAAAACCGTCCTGTGCAGGTGTTCAAATTTGTAGGAAAACTAAAGGAAAACTAACGTCAGCTCCAGAGAGACGCGGGACGATCAAATGGGACTATCGGAAAACTATCAATAGTTTACTTTTAATTATAGATCGTGGTCAATAGTCGAAATTATCGATAGTAATCGATAGTGCTATCTATAATTTTCCGCATCTTCTCCCTGCTGTCACGAGAAAATGAGTGTAATATTAATAGCATACGAGCGACAATAGCAGAGAAGACTCAACGTAATTCGGTGTACCGGAAATAATTCATATTCTGGAATGATCTTCCATCAAGCATGAGGCAAGCTTCCGATATTTTGGAACGATCATTACTTATAAATCTTTATGGTTTAGATCTAGATTTCTTATTAATTCCGCCCTAATGTTTGTTCATCCATAGAAATATAATTTAATACTCAGGAGAAATTCGTTCTTGATTCCTCAACCCTTCTGACATCGTGGGATTTCGTAATTACCACTTATTTTCATTTACGCATTTGCCCTTTTGATTAAGCTTTATCGATCCGTAACCCTTCACCCTCTTTTTGACTAATTATTATTCCGAAGATAATTTTTGCTTCGCGGTAATTACATCACATTCACGAACTCTCCCATCACAAGTCAATTCATTAGATAGAGTCTTAATCACACATTGGATGCTCTTATTTGCTGGCCACGCCCTTTCCCAAATCATCCCCTTGCTCCCTTCCTGACGTTCTGCCTCTCCCTTCGCGAGCAATCCCCAAGCGTATGACACACGCACTGTTTCTCATATAAGCCACCCCTTGCGGCCGTACGTTTTTTCTCACTTCCAATATGTTTCATCGCGAGCCAGCAAATATTACGCATCAGTGTCGAAATGAATTTTACCACCACGATTGAAGCTGATGAAATGTTGACCTTAGTTGGTTTAAGAGTAATAAATGCTCAGTTAGCCCAAGTTAAAATTGATTGTTGAAATTAAATGTGAATTACTTGTGTTCCTGAAGAAAATGTAATGGAACATCAGTCTCCGATAACTCGATTTATGAGAAACTCCTTTTGACATCATATTTTTATTTTTTAATATTTAGAACTCATCTAAATTTTTCAAAATGTTGGTACAATATTTTAAATGAGTATTTCTCATTAATATCAGAAAAATAATCAATAGTATAAATCTGTTTAATTAATTGGTTGAATTGCGAATTTTGTGAAGTCCATTAAAAACTGTTAAAACAATATAAACACATCATAGGAATCTAGTTTAGCTGAAAGTGCTTGATAGTTTTTTCTTCACATTGTTTGGTTTTTTCTATTTATACCTGAGTATATTAATAAATGAGGTTTCTACTAAAAAGGAAATCTTGATCACATTTTCGTTATAGATAAATACGACCACTTTTCACCGACATATTTTTTCTTTATAATTTAAATTTATTATAGTTAAAAAGATGTTAACAAGTGTTATAGACGTGTAGAGTCTGAACATAGATATAATATCTATGAACAGACGAATACACCAAAATAGTATTGAAGCGTAGTGTTACACGGCGAAAACATGCACTACATACTAAAATTGCAAGTCTTAAAAATTAAAAATATTAATATTAAGTACTTTAAAAACACAGTAATGAATAGTATTTGGAATAATTTTATCAAGCATCTTTAAATGAGAATATCTTCAGCATGCCAAACAGCGTGTTTTAATAAAGATTGTGGCAATACATTTTCCAGAAATAATCTAGAACTAAATATATTCATAAAATATTGATATTTTATTTGGGCTACTTGTAACAAAATGGCAATATAAGAACAAAATACATTCACCTTCAATAATTTGAAATCATTGTTTCGGTTCGAAAATGCTAACTGTTCTGGATCGAATCCGGTTCCTTATGAAGTTGGGATTAGGGGCCGTCCATAAATTATGTAACGCAAGAATTACAATTTTTAAACACTATCCCCTCCACAACGCACCTGTAGCGGTACATCGTATCTCCCTCTCCCCAACAATTATGTAATCCCCCCATGTCAAGAAAACTTTTTGTAGCTTTTCGGAAAAATTAGGGAAATGTTTTTAAACACTGGCTTAATTACAGTGCTCGCAGCGAAAGAGGGAAAAGTCGAAAGATCACGTGACAGTAGAGCAACCAATGCGAGTATTGCGTGGTTGCCAACTCTTCCTCTCCCGCTGTAGACACGTGGACTTTTTGCGCGTGACAGCAGAATCTTCCCGAGTTTACGTCCGCATGCTGCCGCCAATATTAGCCGATATGTAGTAGACAGTATCTGATACGCCAACTCTAACTGATAGAAGGCTATAACTCCTAACATTCGGTGGAAAGGATACTGCCTGAAATTAGCTTTTCCAAGAGAGTGCCTCTAGGTGGGTGCCTTCGCGCAAGCTCTGTGTGGGTGCCGTGGGAGGCCGTCTGGAATGGGTGGAGCTACGCTAGGTCACTTCCCGCAGCATACATGTGACAACATTGTGCTTTCGCTTAATTGGTTACATCCCGTTACATTTCTTTTGGTGCGAGGACTGTAATCGTTCCTCATAGCTCTGTACTCACTGAACTCTAGAGTATATAGATTACAGAGACATATTTGAGGTTAAAAACACCATACACAAACATACCTAATAAATTAGAGTTTGGTAACACCAAGGCTACTCGCGGCGTTACGTAGTTTTAGAACCGCCTTCCTCAGAGTGCGTTACCTAGTTTTCGGACAGTCCTTTATAATTTTGGTTACAAAATTTGATAATGTAAATAGTATTTCTGGAAAAGTTTCCGAATGTACGTTTCTTGCCGATCAGTGGCGGATCTAAACCGTACTCAAAAGGGGGGTGTTAACCGGGGAGCATTTTTGTTAGAAATTATGGTTTTACACACAAATTTCATAAATATCAATTCTAAATAAAATCCATTAACAAAAAAAACAATTAACAATCTTGTATTATTAATAACAATTATGTTTACAAGTTATTCATGTGGAATTATTACTTTTATTAATATGGTATATGATAACATTTATATTATTAATAAAAATAACAATTATTAATCTTGTAACGTTTTTACAAAGTATGCCATTTATCAACTTATATTTTCAATATCAACCTTATCTGCTAAGAGTTTACGTTCAGGGNCCCCCCCCCATAGACCCGCCACTGTTGCCGATCCTCTGGGAGAAATGGTTACTCTAGAGTGACAGCGTGACGTGGAGGATATCCAGGCACTAGCGATCGCATCACGGGGAGGGAGCGAGGGATAATTCGCGAAGGGGGAGGCACTTGGCAGAGGCAGGGGAAAGGGTCGGAGGCGCGTCGGGGATTTATTCGCCATATTTACCCACCGCCCTTCGCGATAAAAGGGCCACAATGAAGCGAGCACGCTCCAAGCATCACTAGCGCCCTCCCTGGCCCCTATCTTCCGTTCGCCGTCTGAAAAACCCTAGACCTACTCGGAAATAACAAAAATTGTGTAAAAAAAGTATTACAAACGATTTATTAAGTCGTGTGATTTGTTTATGTTTTTAATATAATTAGATCAATAAATGTAGATAAATTAATATCAATGAATGTTTATATTAGAAAGATTTTTTCGTCTTCCCCCAATCTTATTCTATTGTTTGGCGACGCTGTGATATATACAAAAATCTCAGTTTGATAATTTTTTTTAAGTGGTTGAATTACCTGCCTGGATTCTAACCACAAGGTAAATTGAATAGCTTGTCCCTTTAAATAGGATGTTAGTCTGACACCCAGGACTCTTTATTAGACCATAGAATCCATAAAAAACCATTAAGAGAGGAGTGGGTCATAAGATAACGAATTCAAGTAGTGGAAATCTGCCACACCAGAATCAGATCTCGGGATCTTACACAATCCGAAGCAGGTATTATTATTGTTTGTATTATTATTATGGACTTATTTCTCAGCATAGCTGGTAAGTACTTCGGATCGCGTCCAAAGATGTTCCACTTCCCTTAGGCTGCGTTTCCTAGAGAAATTATTAGATGCACACTTTCCGGATAATATGGGCCGTCCTGAGAATGGCTATTTTTTGGACCTCAGTTAGATAGGTCTTTCCAGATTGTCTTCTATCCAGATAGTTTTTCTGAAGATTGTCTTTCCAGATAGATTTTCTGAAGATTGTCTTCTATATTTTTGCTTACTGTTCCCGTGGCACCGATAATAATAGGGCAGACTTTTGTCTTCATTCCCTGCATTACTTGGTATTCAATAGCCAGGTCTTTATATTTGAGCAGCTTTTCTGCCTCTTTGCTCACAACATTCATGTCGTTGGGAACAGCAACATCAATAAGAAGACAATCCTTACTCTCCTTATCCTTTAGGACAATGTCAGGCCTATTTGCATTGTTTGTCCTATCAGTATTTATTGGTTGGTCCCAGAGGATTGTGACTTTCTCATTGGAGTTCACAGAACTAGGCTCGTGTTCATACCAGTTTTCTTTCACTGTGAACCCGAAAGTTTTACATAGATGCCAATGTATATAAGAATAAACTCTGTTATGCCTTACCAAGTACTCATTCTTAACCAAAATGGGTCATCCTGAAACTAGACGGTCGATTGTTTCTGGCTTCTCTACGTAGTCGGCATAGGCTATCTGTGTCCTGATGTAATATCATTTATTCGTAGTTCCTGGTCCTTATTACTTGGTTCTGAATAGCAGTAACCAGAGCTTCCGTTTCTCCGTTCATGTTACCATTTCTTAGCCATGAAAATGAGACTCCTTCATTAATACCTTCATCAGTAATCTATTTGGTAAATTCGCTATGAAAATTCTTTATTAATTTTTTGCCACGTGTGCTTGAGTTGATTGCACAGCTCTTTTGGTTTGAGTAGTGACAGTTTTTCGGTCCTGTGAGTTTTCATTGTCGAAAATTTCTTCTTGATACAATTTTCCTAGTGTACATAAGGATTTACTGGGTGCTCTGTTTTCATCTCATTTTTCGACGATTTTCATATAGTTGGAATGTGGTTTCCTTTCATGTACATTCGCAGTCCCATGACCGTTATCTTTAATGTATTTTCAAGGTGGGTTAGAACTGTCTCTCCATCTTTTCTTCGAACGTACAATCGATCCACTTTCCGCTCGAGGATGCATAATCTTATGCATAGTGACGATATTTCGTGTTTTCCTGTCCATCCGTTTGAAATCAGTCATGGACCAATAAAGTATTCCCATTCTGTATCTTACTACTGGGACAGCCAAGGTGTTAGTGGCCTTTATTTTATTCTTTGATGTTAATTCAGTTAGTAACATTTCTCGGACTCATCTTATGTACTCTCTCCTCGCTTTCTCTTTCATGGTAGCATGTCGAATACTTCATCGTTCGTCGATTCCTAAATATTTATAGCAAATACCATTCTAAACTTCTGATCTCACTTTGATTTGAAACAAATACTGACTTTCTTAACAATCTTGTTTCGGACTAAAAAAAACTTTTGCGCACGTTTCTAAGCAAAATAACATATTTATATTCCTGCTGAATTCAGCCACAACTGCTAGTTGTTTTCTAAGTTCTTCTTCATTACTCGCAAATATCTTTGTTATTCATGTACATTAAGTGTGACACTCGTTCTTTTTGTTCTTTCATTCGGTATCCACATTGCATTTGTTGTAAACGCCAACTCAGAGGAATAAGACACATGCAGAAAAGGAGAGGAGATAAAGAGTCTCCTTGAAAAATTCCTATTTTAATCCTCAAGCTTCCTATGTCCATGTTGTCGTTGTTTTGGTCTCTCATTGTGAGTGGATTGTCATTTGCTTTGTGTAGCCTTCACAAAATCGTCTATTCTTCTATTTACGTGAAGATGATTGAGGATTTGTAGTATCTACGAATGGGGCACACTATCAAATACCTTTTGATAATCAATCCATGCCATACTATGATTCTTTTTGTTTTAGTGGCAATCTTCCATGATAGTTTTACTTAAGAGTAGCTGATCTTTACATTCTAATGAACCTTTACAGCAGCCTTTTTGTTCCTCTGGCATTATGTTTCCCGCATCCAAGAAGACTGAAATTCGTTGTGCTATTGTGCTAGTGAGTAATTTGTAGACGGCAGGAAGGCATGTGATAGGTCAGTAGTTTTTGTGTTTCTTGTATCTTTGTTCTTCGGTAGTAGGTAAATCATTCCTACAGTAAGCCAATCTGATATGCTGCATGGATTTTTTAATCAGCTGGTTGAAGCAGCTGACAATTGTGGAATGTAGTGAGAAGAAGTTTTTGAACCAGTAGTTGTGTGCCTTGTCAATTCCTGGTGACTTTCAGTTCTCTGTTTTCTTGATGGCACCCTTTACTTCATTTACAGTGATATTTTCCCACAACTTATCATGCTCTATTGCGTCGGGTAAAGTCATTTCTTCATGTTTGACTTCATTTCCCCATATGGGATTCCAGAATGCATAGGTCACCTCATGTCTTGGCATTCCGTTTCATTTCTCTTGCTTTTGTTTTAGGAACCTGTAGAAAGCTTTAGGGTCTTCTATGAATCTTCTGTTTTGAATATATTGTTGTTGTGGCTTGTCATGTCTTCGAATCCGTAGGGTTTTTGCCGAAATTCTTTGCTTGATAATTTCAATTTTTTCTTTTGGTTGTCCTTCCTTGATATGGTATTTCTCAAAAAGTACTTTCTTGATACTATTTTTCCTTGCTTTCTCTGTCCATTCTTTTGGGTTCTTGTCAATCTCTACAACCTGAAATAAATATTTCCTGAGATTCCCTATCTGCTTCTCTGTTCTGAGTTTTCATAATGGAACCCTGGAAATGTTCTTCTGATGGTACACTGGAAATATTTTCTTATTTTGTGTTTCAGGTCATCCAGACACATTATTTACTACTACATTTGCAATCGCGTAAAACATGTAGTTCAGCGATGTGATGTCGTTTATCTTTTCTATTTCATTATCCAGGATTACTATTATTATTATTATTATTATTATTATTATTATTATTAAAACTATCGTTTCTTGGCAGGACAAATAAGGGTACGGTATCCAGACAGAGAAATCCCATACAAACAGAAAATAAAGGCGACACAAATTTTGTGAAATAATACATAAATTAATGTTGATTTTGTGCTCCACCTTCCGTAGAAAAGGGAGTTTCGTGTAGTGAAAGTTTAGGTTATGAGGAACAGAAAATACTGTATCAATAGTCAGTAATACCACTAGTCTGGAGTAGACGAAGTTAAATTTTAATAGACTGTTTACAATACTCAAGTTAGCGCCAAGTAGTTTGACCTTCAGATAACCGGTGAGTCATTACTTGGGAGGTGAGTTGGTAATTTACTAATTTGATGGGTAACAACTTAACCCTCCTAACTTTATACAAGTATTAAAATGTTAATCAACTCTTTATCATTTCTGACTACATGAATTGTTTGCTTTATTTTATTTTTATTTTTCGTTGCGTATATATTGGGTATTTCGACTCTGTTCACATTATCTTCTCTTTCTTCAATCGTCTGTCACTTACTTTGTCTTTCATTAACTAAATGTAAATTAAATGCAATTATACGACACTAAATCATAAATGAAACAAATTTCTCTTCATTTCGAAGACTGGAAGGCGGTAGCTCCGTGATTTATCATTTAAGTTAATATTAAAGCTTCGTACTTCCACCACATGATCCGTAAATATATCGTGTTTCTCTCAATTATTGATTTACTTACAACTCCAGTATTACATCTTTATATCTTTCATTCACTTCATTTACTGACTCATCTCTATTCCATACAACTCATAGTCCCAAAATAAGAACTGCATAGATGTCTCTATTCGAATTTTATGTACATTTTTTACATCCATTATTATAACGGTGACAATCAATAGATGTTAATTTCTTTTTGTAGAAAACATCACTTTACCACTATTTTTAATCGCGCCCGGCTCCACCACGGGGAGGTGGGTGCATATCTCCTATAATCAAATTTTTAAGTACTCTTTTCCTGTTCGAATATCTCATACCTCACATATTTTGTTTGCATGCTCCCTGAACTCTAAGAATATTATCTCATCTGTAATTAAAGAAGGTTTGCAGTACATTTTATATTGACCTCTTTTAATTAAATTTATGAATATTTTAAATTTATTACCACCATGAATTAGTGAAAGGGAAAGGGAATTATTTCCGTGGAAAACGAACTGTTTTGCCCTCTTGTACAAGTGTGTTGTACACTGTGTTATCTCAGCCACCATCGCCCCTCCGCGAGAGACGCGTCACACAGCCTGAGTGAATCAACGCTATCCCCACCTCCTCCACGCCACCGTGCGATGACGCGTCTTCGACAGGGGAGAATCGACAGGAGAGCGAGGGTGAAAGGGAGGGGAAGAAGAGATACTGGGGTGTCGATCAGATCGGGATTGGCGACACAAAGGATACACGAGTCCGCGAAAAGTGGTTGTTAGTTAACGCAAGAGATAAGGGTGGCGTTCGGAGCAATTATCATTCTTTAGAGGATCGTTTCTAGTGCATCCCGGTGGAATAGAGAGACAGATAGCCCACTTGGATGCATTTCGTGATTAGGATTACAATTCCTATCACTATCGCGAGAATTAGAGGCAGATTTAGAAAGGGGACAAGAATTAAATGTAATCTACCGCTTCGTTAATTATTGCTCATTCACAGAACCATTCATTCGTTCTCAACATTGAAAACGTGATTTTAGGATTAGAAAGTGAACGGAAATCCGTGTAACGTGCAAGAATTACTTTGAAATTTATCATAGGAAAACGTTTCAATCGAAATATAACTTTTTCATTAAATTGATTGAAAGTTATGTTGATATCATGTTTTGATTTCCAAAATCAAATTGCGATAAGTATTCGGAAAAGAAGACATTAATCAATGGAAAGTGTAATAGAAGGTATTTTGTGTGTCTCTCAGAAATGCAGCTTTCGGGTATGTAGAATTGGTTTAACCTTAAATTATTGGGTCCTATCCTCCTCATACATCTACACCAGCGATCGATGGATTGCTCACCGTGAGGGAACGGGTTCGGATGTGAGATCCAAATTCAGAGGTGGAAAAGGATTTCTCCAGAACTTCGGATGTAACATATACTTAGTATCCGACCTAAAATTTGGGGTGTCATATTATAGGTTTGGGAAATCCTTTCCTACCTTCGATTCGGACCTCACAACTAATGCTAGGGTATTTAAAACCATTCTGATTTCTTAGAGAGAAACTATGTATGTGGTAAATGACATGTGTTTCAATTAGATTGTAACACCTCTTCTTCAATAAATAATATGTCTAAAACGTGTCTATGAAAGTAATGTGTTTTCACAAAACACATATTGTTATTTTGTGACTGTGACCTTGGACGTTCACTGATAAGTGTGTTATAAACAATAATTTCCACATTAGTTAACTTTAAAATACAATACAAATGCCTGTTATTTATTGAAGTATTTTTGGTTGTTTTCAGTAGTTTTCAGTGTGTTAATGTGTCTATACCTAGCGTGTGCAAGAGGTATAGACCCTGGATTTAACCTATCATATAAAAATGACCCTGGATTTAACCTATCATCGCAATGTAAACCAATCAATAAACTGAAAATTAAATCCATACTAATATGTAAATGCGATTGCCAAAGTGTGCCTGTTTGCTACCATTTTGCGATTAGATTTCAGAGGTGGAAAAGGATTTCTCCAGAACTTTGATCCGATCACGATGTAATTTGGAAAGGATATAGTTTAGATATTCTGAAAGAACATAGACTACCTTTCGTTTAAAAAATGTGTGTAAAGTAAAATAAACAATGATTTTTAACGATAAACTTTTGATGAAGGCGGCAAAGAAATCCGTTATATTCAATTATTGTGATTAAACTGTTAGGGGTAGGTGACAACTATGAGTGGCAATATTGTCCGCCTCAAAGAGTTCTAAAAAAATTCCTCGACAGCGCATATGTTTATCTACAAAGGTAACCTAAATTATCGAGCATGAATTACTAAAATACTTATATTTACGAAAGAAATTATAGAAGAAAAAATCAATCATCATCAAATTTAATGGGTTCTTTGTTTTCTGCATTTGATAAAGATAATAAACGTCTTTAAATCGCACAATTTGGGTGAATAGTTTAGATTATACAAGAGTTCTAATGATATGGTGCGGCTGCACTGCCGCCGTTGTTTCTTGCCACGGAAGCGAAAATTCGATCAGTAAGGATCTCGACGAGTGGGTTCGTTCTACCTTAGATGCTGAGATAAATAGACACACTTCCGATGCATAGACTTACGATACTAGAACAACATGATGGGTCCCAAAAGGGAGGTGCGCAATAGACAGTGGCGCCCATGACGCCACAGGTACGACTTAAGCTGCTTATTGTCGGCTGTAGCATGCTTATTGTAGCTTGGACATGTTTCAAGGAAATTCTGTCTTAATAATTTCATAGTAGCTTCTTACTAAGTAAAGTTCAGTTAATTTGTGTACAGTGATGTATTAGTTTTCTTTTTTTCGCGTGTTTTAATATGCTGTTACGCATTCGTCGGATATTCCAACAACAACAAAAATTTATAAGTAAAGATATCTCGTTCCCAAAGGATAATATACTACAAAAATCTTAGGTGCACAGGTTTAAACGTGATGATAAATTTGAGTATGCATATGTTTGTTTCGGAATATTTTAAAGAACCTAATTTTGAAAGAGATTTTAAATAGGAGTTTTTGAAAGAAAAATAAATAAAATAGCTGCTTTTTCCCCACATAAAAATCCCTTCTCACACGGCTGTTGTTGAAACCGAGAGGAAACATAGAGGTGATAAAAGAGAGAGAATGTGAGAAATTTGATCTTCATCTCAGTCAAGGAAAACTTGGAAAGTAATAAAGACGATGGAATTTAAAAGGAGATAAACCAAGCGAAAACAATGCATGTCTACAAAGCTAGTGAGCTAAACAATATTTCTACTTCCTATGATAACAAAGGTATTAAATGACTTGAGAGAGAAAAATTTACTTTTGAAAAAACATTTGCAGAATTAGGAGCTGTTAAGTCTGAAACCTGGGTTCTCAAGAACAAGGTATGAAAGTGTTTTTTTATGAAACGGTCAAATATATTACGGCAAGGCAACAGAAGGCGGAAAATGTTAATTAAACTTCAATAAATTGTGTTATTTAGTTTTTTTTAAATTCCTTTAGAATACTTTCTTAGTTCATGAAGGTGTATCAACTTGTAATACACCTCACCAGTTCTGAAAATCGTTCATGTAAATATGGGTTTCAAATATTATAAAAATTTAAGTTAAAAGAGAAATACCAAATCATTGTTCTTTTTAAGTTGTTATTGATTCATTCTTGTAATTAATTATAAACATCATAAATAAATCGTCGGATACAAAATGACCAATAGTTAGAATTAAGAAACTCATACACAGCCCTCGGGGTCTTGAACCGGCGAGGTCACAGTGGGCTTGAGTGAGAAGAAAGATGCTCGTAATCCCTACCGTGTCTCTATTTATCGTGGACTTACATATAAATAGCCTCAGCGGTCTCTGTTCTGGGTTATCCGTGATAACATGAGACAAGATATTGAATGGTGTCGTTCTCTCCCTCGCACACATGCTTGGAGGGGGTCAGAGAGGGAATTCGAGTTCCCCCACCCAAGTCGATGTGCGAGAGATACAGAATCCCCTTTGGACAACCGCTACATAAGACAGCTGGGTCATTTTATGTGTAAGTATATGTTCCGAAGTTTTGTCAGAGTTGGACTACCATTGAGGTTGGAGGAGGGGGGCTAAACGGCCCTCGATGAACTAGCCTAGAACACCTATGGATAAATGAGAAGGGAGGGTCATGTACAAATGCTTTACCGAAAAAGACAGGTTTAATCCATAGATTTCGATGCATTTCAGATAAAGTTACATGATGCCACATATGGGGGTATCTCTAACTCTCCTAATGGAGAAGTATTGTTTTAGGCTAATTGGTGACGTTCCGATTGATTTGTTTCTCTCACGGACAACCAACTTAACGTAGCTTGATCAAGGGTGGTTTCTTCCAAGGATTTATCTACCGTTCTTGGTAGAAGCGAAACTCAAAATGGTGTATAAAAAGTTCTGTATTAAATTTATATTATTATAAATCTGGAATGTTCTACTGATTTTCAAAAAACCCTCTGTTGTTCCTCCGAAAATTAAGCCATTATCGAGACAACGTTCAAGCAAATTTTATGATAGAAAGGATGATATTATGAAAAAGATATATTTAAGATTTACATTTTTTTCGCTTTCGTGATATATTCTGAACTCTGATTATTTTCCTGAGCTCTGGAATCCTCTATTTTATTAGACGATTACATATCAAAGATTTTGTAATTGAATACTAGTATTTCTGATGTTAATGGTTGGCAATACACCCTATAAGCTATCTACGTATTAATAAAGAGAATAAATAGTATTATAGTACTTTTTTCCGTATTGCTGATGTCACGAAACTCAGGATGGGCTCTAATAACCTTGCTGTTGACGAGCCCTTAAAGCCCCGCAAAAAAATAAAACGAAACTCAGGTCCATGGGACACGTGTCTAATTTCACATGATATAGGTACAGGAATTGGGAAGGAGTGGTGCTGTGATATAGGTACAGGAATTCGGAAGGAGTGGTGCTGTGATATAGGTACAGGATTTGGGAAGGAGTGGTGCTGTAATATAGGTACAGGAATTGGGAAGGAGTGGTGCTGTGATATAGGTACAAGAATTGGGAAGGAGTGGTGCTGTGATATAGGTACATGAATTGGGAAGGAGTGGTGCTGTGATATAGGTACAGAAATTACGAAGGAGTGGTGCTGAGTTACCGGAAAACGCAAGATATCGTATAAACAAAGGTCTAGAAGGGTGAGTGAAGCCGGGGGGACACTCGTGTCGTTTAGCCAAACAAGAGGTCCACCCCCACTCTCCATCTCATCATTCAGCAGTACTTTGAGAGCGAAGACTTTAACATGATGCCATCACTGTTAGTTTCAGATGGTTTGAAAGAAAATGTCTCAGTAACAAGAAAAAGGAGGACGTAATATAACTTATCTCGGAAAGTCTAGGATCAAGTGTGAGACCTATGTCAAACTCACCTTCTTCAAAATACCTTGTGAACTACTGGGCATAGACGTGGCCAACAGGGAACGGGAGAATCCATCCCCGCTAAACAATAAAAAATATACAGAGAGAAACAGAAATATATAAACTTAACGTTGTTTTTTAAAGCCCTGACCGCGTAAATAAATGTCGTATAGAAGAAGTCATAATCTCAAAAACATATCCCTACATCGCCATTAGCAGTCGCTACTACCAGAACAGTTATTGCACCACACTTTACCCCAAGTATATTCTGGTTCGTACCCAAATTGATATAGAAGTGTACTATTTTTATTTATGTACACTAACCAAGGGTAAACCGTATCGTAACAATATCTCCCTTAAGTCGGGTTGGTTCAACATTTTCCGAATAAAAAAACCCGATTGTATCTGGTAGAAAATCGAAGAAATTGGTTTATTATCGTACATTGTAATAGACTGAAAGATATTTTTTGGATCGTTCTATTACAATGAATGCTGAAAAAATATATTTTTAGTTTTCTTTTCGAAGCAATCGTTCCGTTCTATATGGAACTTATTGGACTGAAACATTATTTATTGAATCAAATTGTTGTCATCCATAGATGTTACTTATTTATTACTTATATATTTTAGTACACCTGTACATCATAACCCTGTACAGGTCTCACCAACTCAACTCCCTGTACTCAACAACATGTCAGTCCAAAGCTACACATACTCCGTAGTAAATTATACCGCTTCATCCTAGATCTAATGGAAGACTGGGAATTAATGCGTTAGTCCACGCTATGTAACACATAGTATCAGAAAGTGAATGTACGTAGCAACAGAATTTCGTCCGCTGGTCTTATCCCCTCCAGCAGACACTGCTTTGCACACAGCAGCAGCGGTGGCAACTCCCGTCGCCCTACGTCCTACCCTGTCCCTCCGTCGACGCCGGCGGAGGAAGGCTGTTTCCCACGGAGGCTGCACGTGCGCCACCCTTCGCGACGTGGCACCCCCGAACACCCCTCTGCCTCACCGCTCCCTCACGCTACCCGCTGCACCCACTCAATCCATGGGAACTGCGGGAGGTTACGTACTAAAGACGAATCGATTATCGACGCTGCGAGATGAGCAAGTACCACAATTGCTTTGCTAATACGGAACAACGTTGTTAATCGAACCCTCGTTCGTTCGGATCTATGATTAATCCAGTTATTCACTATATTACACAAAGCGAAATTTCTCAGAAATGATTAACATAAAAATTACATCGAGTACTATAAATTTACATACTTGAAAGGTTACCGACCATATTAATAGGTACTGGGTTTCTTACAAATTATACCAGAAAAATATATACAAAATTATATGTTCAATTATATAAAACCCAATCCCTATCACTAAATTTACGATTTTACACAGACAAGATATCTTCATTATACGGAGAATTTTTTAAAACTTTTGTGTTCTGTCTGCTTCTTTGTACAATAAATTGTTATAAATATATGTATGCTGTTATTTATGTTTTAAATGTCGTCTTGAACTAAATTGTCATGTATCCATGGAAATGTACCGACATTATTAATCAAAAAAACTGTGGACGAAATGTTGTGTTATTAAGATTGAAATCTGCAAAGAAAGATCTTACTTTTCAATATAGTGAATATCAGAATGTTAGAAGAAATTAGTTCATAAGAAATTAGTTAATCGAGATCGGTTAAAATATCGTAAATGTTCACGCGACTATAATTACAATTCATAGAGAAAGGATTACTTCCGGGCGATAAAAATGTGTAGTGAGAGAGGGAGAGTTGTAGTATTTGTAAATGGGAAATGTGTTCTATTAAAGTTTTTATTCATGGGGCGATATGAAGTAGGAGGAGGGGGGGGGCCTGTTGTTTGTAGGTGGGCCGGTTGGCCGAGTTTTCCAACTCGGCCCACGTGGAGGTGTTAGTAGGAGTCATTGGCTATTGTAAGAATTAGTGATGCTTGAAATAGTGTGAGGTGGAGAGGAGAAGAAGAGCTCGCTGATCGATTCACACTGCTATATGAAGTGAAAAGCTAGAAAGAGTTGCGCCGTATGGAACACTAAAATAGGGTTTGAAATGTACTTCGTGACTTCTCATGTCATTATATTCTCTATTTTCCGTAGAGCGCTGAAGCTCGGGCTACCCATCAACCGACTCGAGAAATCCTCAAGTCAACAGTGCCCGGACCTGTTCCGTAAATTCGTCAAATGAGTCTGTTAAATTCAAATCGAATTGCTTACTTGGTTCTAACCAGATTTAGTGAGCCTGTAAATATAAGGCCAGTTTTAGTTAGTGACTAATCTCAAAAAACAAGATAAAAACTGATCATTTACGTCCTAAAGCCTCCATTAAATATAAATGACAGTGTCGGAAAGCAAGTTTTAGCAGCTATGCAGTAATGTACCTTTATCAACGAATGGGTATCCGCAAATAGCGACCATCGGCACTGCGGGCAACGACATTATGACGCGTGCACATCATCCGCGCTTATACCACCAGTATTGGTGTCAATACTTAATCTTCGTATCCCGATAGTCACTCCCGCTTTTCATTTGAATGATTTTGGCCGAACTCTTGAGACTCAAGTGCCATTTTTTGGTTTGCTTTTTTTTTTCTCAATCTAGAAATCCTTAATCAACATACTTTTTCGAAACCACAGTGGTATAATCTCATCCTCTATCTCCAACCTCTTCCGTACCAAGAAAAAATGAATGAATGTACTCGTAACGTATTGGCATAACACAAACACTATGAAGGATTTAATACCTTATATTTGAATTGGTAACATCATTATATATCCAATACAGGAAGTATTCAGTATGTTCAGAAAATTTCCGTGGGTAACACATGACGTATGTTTCGGTAAACAAATTTCTATAAAAAAGTCGCAAGTGCCAATGATTATTGGTAGGAAATAAATATGAAGGTAACCAACTTTTTACACAAAATTATTGTACTAAAAAACTTTAAAAGATTCAATTTTTTAAAAATCGTATTGAATGGAACGCTTTCTTGAGTGCTACCCACAATGATTTTAATATAAAATATTAATTTTATTTTCTTGAAATAAAAAGTCGATAAAATTATTTTTTGGTTGGATTATATGTTAGAGGAAAGGAGGGTATTATGGAATACCATTTACATTTCTAAAAACAACTTTACTGGTTTTTTAATAGAAATCCCCAAACTCATCATGAGTACATACTGTAACTAATTGTTATGGACTGTCACTTGTAAAAATATATTTATTTTGTTGTTATAAAAAAATATTTTAAAAAGTTACAAATGGAGGTTAATATGAAATAGTCGGTATAGGAGGTTTAACCCACGGAAAAGCTTATTAGACTTCATAAAACATACTTATTTTTAACTATAAGAAACATATTTTTAAGATATAAAGAAATATAATTTAATTTCGGACAGTAATAAAATTTACTTTTATTCAGATCTATGTAAGAAAATAATTGTGTATTATTGAAAAGATGAAAAAACAACAACATATGTTTACTTGAGAAAACTTAACTTATTTTGTCTGTGATGTTTCACCGTGATGTGAATTTATTTCCTCGGAAGGTTTCCTCCATTTACTGTTTCTTACATAACCATCCTACCATGTGATGGTATGTAGTAAGGTCGGCAAATACATGAAGCCATTTAATTGTATCTTAATTCAATTTATCCGTTGTGTTAATATTAATTATCTTTGACTGTTACATAAAAAGTAAAATATATTGCAATTTTTTTCATAACTTCTGAAAAAAACTTTTAACGGTTTGAAACAATGGAGTATCATGAACTAACGATGTACAATCCTGCAAAGTTTAATTCGATTTCATTATGTAATTGTATCAACTGTGTAAATTACTCTTTTAATGTGATGACAACAAGGAAACGCATGTTTTCACTCTGCGTGGATCTCCTTTCCATCCGGTTATTCTTCCGCCTACTCTTTATGTTATCCTCTTTTGATCTCCCCCTCCTATTATTCCAACCCTCATGACAACTCCCCACTCGTCCATTAGTGTGTTGCGCCCAACTGCAATTATGTGATGTGACGAACTGCCCGCTCGTCCTAACATGAATCATGGGGTTCTCTGAGCGACATTCGGAGACATTTTTAAAAGGCCTTAATTCTATTACTTGCCGTGCATGCTTTCCTCTGTGGTCGGCTATATATCCCATTGACAGACTAGAGGACACAGTTGATAGTTGAGAATGTACTTGCCGAGAGAACAATACTTGGTGTGTAAGCTGACAACTCGAGAAACTTTACTTCATGCACAACTCACCGCAAATTGTCAAACGAGTTTATGCTCGAAAATTTTGACGTAGTAATTTAACACAAATAAAGTATTTTAACCTCTAATAATTCTAGAATTTGATAATTACTTCGCTGATATTAAAAATTATTCAACTGACGGGATGAAATAACGTTATTTATTTATCAAGATAACGACCCTTAAAGACCGGATTTCTCAAACACGACATTTCAACCTGTAGTTTGGTCATCTTCAGTTAACAATGTATGATCAAAATATTTTTACAGGGCAACTTAGAACAAAAAAATATATACTCATCCTTTTTTCAAGATTCCAGAAGCATGCTTCACCATATTCCTCATTCTCATTTTTAAAAATATATCCAAATTATTTGGTTTTGTGGTGATAATTATATTGTTTTTATCGACCATCAATAATGCGGATCATTACCTTCATCAGGAATATCTGCGTTTATCAATTTACCTCGAATTAGTTTGTAAAAAAATAGCCAAGTCAACCCATGTTGTGCGAAAATTGAATTCGTTGTTTAAATTGATTTATACCTGGAAACGCTTAATTCGATACGTCACAAAAGAGATCTTAATAGCACCCATCAGATAATCCAGTCCCGTGTTTGGTTATGACGTTAAAATACCTCGTGGCAAAAAGTTGCCGACTTCAACGGCCGGGTAACCGGAACCCAAAATGTGTGCCTGAACAGACTATTAGCACTCACTATAGGGTAAGCAACGCTCGCACAATTACTCTCTGTCGACGTTCAATGCGAATCGACGCCACTGTTCTTGCAGTAGCGATCGCTTTTGAAAGGGGTACAAAGCGACCCCTGAACGCGTCCCTTCAAACCCTTCCGGGAGCGCCTCCCCCCCACCCCGTCATCTACGCGGGGAGCGTAACCTCTTCTTCTCCCCTTCCTTCTTCGGGTACGCCACGCCCCCTTTCCTCTTTTGATCGACGCTTTGTCGCTGTTTGTCGCTCTTTACGCATTTGCCAAACGTACGCGTCGTATTACACTTTTATTGCAGACCGTGGGTTTGCGAAACTAATTTTTGGAATTATAGTATCACGCGTCGTTAAACATATATTCAACAATGAAAACATTAATAATGTGAATTAAAATTTAAGTTCGAATTTAGACGACGATAAAATTCCATGCCTTTTAAAAAGGAGAGATGCTATTAGATATTCAAGCAAAAAATGAAATTTCCTCATTCCTTTGGTAAGGAGCACTGGTAAGGAGAACAGGGAAAGTATTTGCAAAAATATTACGAAAAGGGAACCAAAAAATGAATGATTTTTGCATTTACAAATAGAAACTAAAAAAGGGATAGTGTCACAAATTAGAGGATTATGACAATAGAAATATTATTAAATGACAATATTAGCAATATATTCAGCTATAGAAAAGACAAATTATAATATTACAAAAGCATCAATTTATGAAAATATTGAACATTAGGTAAACTTAAACAAAGGGCATCGATAAACTTACTGATAAATTACAACGTATTGATACATTACTTTCGTGAAAGCAACTGAATGAAAATATGAAAGAAGTATTAGAAGAAAAGAAAAGTAGATTACAAGAAAGTTATATGGGGAGTTAATCTTCACACAGCAAGACGTCTCGTCATAGTCTGTCCCACTACAGGTCCTGGCACCAAGGCATCGCCATGGCGTTCTCGGAGGATGGAGCTCCTCAAGCACGAAGCCTCGGTACTAGAAAGAAGAGATGTGGGCAGCATATCGCTCCCGCCGATTCTACCTTTGGAAGAGAACAAGACCAGCACGGTGTGTCGTAGGAGTAGAAAAAGAAGCTAGAGATTTCAATTCAGTTTGGGATTATTCAAAACCCGTATAGAGCATACAATAACAGATTACTGTAAAGAGATGTTCCGTGCCTAGGAATAGAGACACGCGGAATTCACTCACTTTCCAACTTCAAACATTTTAAACGTTTGGATGAAAGTGTCAAATGACTACTATTTTGATGAGTCAAATAATGTAGCGTCGAATGTTAGTGTTCCTAATTTTTGTAATTCCAGGCACGTGTTGATAGTTTGGCTTGTTGAAAATAAAACGAATGCGTGAGTTCAGAACAACCTCTCATTTACGTTTTGGCGATAACTTTACAGCCCTTTGTTTTCTGTATAGAACATTGTTAGTTGAGTTGGCAAACTAGGAACTTAGTGTAATGTGAGCGAATGGAAACGACGTAGTCAGCCATCTCACGCACTTGTGAAGTTTTAGCAACGGGTCGGTCGACTTCTAAATTGCTCTAGATTTTTACTAGATGTATTAAGTGATCACAGATTGGGATAATTTATTCTTCCAATATCTAGCATTGGTAGTTGAATTGAAACGATTGATCAATGATTTTGTTCACGAATTGTCTATGAATCGGAACGAACAAAAGTAAGTGGATTTATAGGTCCATGAGGAGCGAGTGAATTTTGACTCACACTCCGACCTAAAACACAAATTGTCAAGTTTTTTTACATTTTAATTTCACTACACCAGTTGTAAAATTTTATATTATCTTCTGACTATTCGGTTCACGTTCTAAAATTTCCTCCATCGGTTTTAATAGATATGGAGAACAAAATTAATGGACTTGAAAAGTGAAAACAAAGATCTTGTATGACATCCCATCCTGGCCCGGGTATTTCCCATCCTGAACCCGGGATTTTTTTCCGATTATCCTTCGGGTTGAGATGGATTTCTTATACAGGTTCTCTTGGCTCTATCTAGGGGCGGTTTATACTTATTATTTATAAATCCTTTATTAGAACTGATGGGATGGTTCATAGTTTACTTTCGGAGAGTAAATTAGTTTTTTGTTTTCCACGTGGTCATGAGCAGTTGGTACTACTTTTTTGACAATAAATTTATTTATTTGTATCGAAGATCCGCTTGTTTTACTACTTTTTATCATGCCATTCATACCTCTCCACTGCGGGTCTGATTTTCAGGATTTTTACATTCCAAAACTACGCGACCATTGAGTTACGTATTGCAGCTTTTTGAAGCAAGTTTCTCACGGGTATTTTAATTTATGTAAAAGTCGATGAACTGTAAACTAAGAGTTCACTCGATGCCGTGCATCACGCTTTTGCGGCTGTGGTATTTTAATTAGTCTAATTGTACAAAATGTATATTTTCACTCTGGACATTTACTAGTTGTTTTGATTATCATTTGTTCATTCCTGTCGTGATTCTCCCAATTGTTCTGGTGGCAAATGACATCACGTGCATTACCGCACCTCAATTTGCAATTACGCAGATTTGGCCTGTGGCCGCAGCGAGGCGCTGGCGACAAGCTGACAACTGACAAACGACGAGCGAACCAGAGCCAAATGACGCAAGAACACTGTGTTCAGGTGGAAAATCATGAATCGGGGACTGGAATTGAAGTGATAGAGAGTTCTTTCATGTGCTTCGATACGGAGCTATTTATTAAGTTGCCAGATAATAATATCGCTAGTGAGTCGAGAAAAGAAAGAACAGGAAAGTTGAAAATAGACTCTCCTGGATGATTGTTTGTAAATATTTATTTATAATTTGAGGATTTCAACGCTTCAAATAACGGTGGAAACACAGTCGAATGATTTTGAAAATGAACTCTGCAGACACAACTGGAAAGGATCGATTGATTTCGAAATATTACTATAGATTAACGAGAATAATCACGAAAAAATAAATGTACATTTTTAGTTGAAATAATCATAATTTAATTATTTTTATTGTGATACTTCCACGAATAATAGTTGAGATTCGAGAACTTCTGGGAGAAGCACTACGCATGACAAACCAGTGACGCTTTGATATCTCCTCTTCCTTATGTCATCCACTGAAAGAACATGTTAGATGAGAGATCCAAATTCAGAGGAAGGAAAAGATTTTTCTGAACCTTCAGATGTGACACTTGAACTTTATAGTACCACACCTATATCTTTGAGGAAATCCTTTTCGTCCTCTGAATTTGGATGTATCATTCAACTCTAGAGTACTCTCATCTATAGTGTTTTTTTTAGTGCCCATAAACTCATCGGGTTTTCATCATTTATAAAATATATAAATAATATTTGAATTATAATAAACACTTGTTGAAGAAAAAATCGAAAAATTGGTCACATTTCTCCATGTCAATTGGTTTGGTCTGGTTCGGGATCTCCTCCTAAACGGCTCAAATTACGGACTCGAGCCTCCATCGATCGTTTCTGTTTATTTTGATCTTTCAAACATACTTTCTCTGTTTAACTTTTATTTATTAGAAAATAGGGTATAATTTTTATATTGATCTGTAAGTAATTAAAATACCAAACACTTTCTCCTTCATAATATCCGTAAACTAAGAAGTATCCAAGAAAATTAAATAAAGACAAGTTCCAACTCTTGCAATAAGATCTACATCAGTGAACAAATTTTTCGATAAATGCAATAGGGAATTTAGAAGAATTATGTGGGCAAAAAAATGAAAGCACTCAGTGAGGGTGAAATAATGTTAAATGATAATTTTTAATAAATATTTATTTATTAATTTATTATTATGCAAATACCCCAACCCAGTTCCAAACATAGTAAATATCCGGGAATAACTTTCTGTATCCTTTTTCTTTCCCTAATCCTCTTTTCTTAATTATAATTATTAATAACATTTATTGTCACTCATAATTTTACATATTTTATAAACCCTACTTGTAAATTTAAAACGTTTTAAACTCTTTGTTGATCTCTATAGTGAGATATCAACTTCCTAACTATTTTCCAAGTCATGTTTGAATCATCAATCGATATTTTTGAAACATTTCTGACTATTTTGGTATTAAAATAAAACAACAGAGATGAATGTAGAGGTGGAAATCCAAAATCTACCCCTAAACCATAAATTAATATCGATTATTTTCATTGCGCGAGTTCATTCTCAGAAGTGAACAAATGAAAAGCATAAAGATGTAGAAAATAAGAGAAAGAGGAAATGAACAGCTGAAAGCGGAGTGATGGGAGAGACGAGGGGGTGACTGTGAGGGGTGCAGCGGCTCTGGGCTGCTTTCGGGGCGCAAATGAACCAACATCTGTCGCTTGGGTTTGTGTCCGCTCTCGCTCTCCCGCTTATTCCGCGACGCGAAGCTACACCGCTCTGGTGGTGGATGCCCGACTGCACAGTGGGGCAGAAGTTACGTTATCTGAATTAGGCCGGTAATATTAGAGGTTTTCCAGGACTAAATTAGGGGAAAACTGGAATTCATCTTAAATCTTTGAGTGCTATCTATGTACAAGGAATCTGAGTTAACATTGTCACATCATGTAAGCATTACATTTTACCTCAAAGAAAATAAAAATTTAGCTCATTTCGATTTTCCGCTTCTAAATTCTAAACTGCTCTGTCTAGAGTAAACTTTATTATTACAAGAATTGAAAGAACATTACGTTACTTATTTTACGCATAATTTAAACGTTATAACGTTTTTTAGAACTTTGGATGAAATTTATACTTCGTAACTTTTCGAAGGCTTCTAGGTTTGAAATGACATTTTCAAATGTAAACACTTTTAGAACAAAATTTGTAGAGAATTAATTTCTACGACTAATAGTTACCTCATTTTTCTATTTTGAACAATTTTAAGTAAAATTATATTCACCGAAAATCAAAATTAACATTGCGCGAAATTAGTAGGTTGCTCGTCATGCATAAAAATGATTTGAATTTCTTTCAGATTGACGGTGAGTCAAATTTAATTGGATTTTATTATGTTGCTGATTCATAAAAAGAAATATAATATTAATTATATAAATTGTATTACACTACCTGACCCCGGATATATTTCTGAGGGGGAGGGTAATAGTACCACCGCGCATGGACAAATGGGCGCCGCACAATGTATTATGTGGACCAAATTCGTCTCAAATTTGTTTGTGTATCTCTCGAACGGCACACTAAACGATCGAAAAGAAAAAATACAGAGATTTGGTGAATTCTTAAATGATCTTGAAAAACAAGGGCGAATTTGCCTCTTCTTGAAAAAAAAATAATAATAATTTGATTTTTAGGTAAGACAATTTGGAAAGAAAGTTTTCATTTTTTTCATAAATTTTAAAATAGCATTAGCGCTACGACGCTTGATTCCTCGAACTTTTAAAATTTATTTCCTATAACAACAAAACTTCTTTTAATTTTACTCAACATAATTTTTTACTTTTAAAATAAAAGCTTATAATTAAAAGAATTACATTTATTTTCTTTAACATGTAGTGTGGAGACAGGGATACTTTCGACGAAAATATTCTGAAGAGATTTTGTCGAAGATAAACCACTATAACACAGTGTGTGCAACATAGATCCACTAGTTGGGACTGTAAATATTTTAGTTAATTCTGTGACCACCAAAGAATTGTCGTAGAGAGAGACCACCAATGATGACGGGTAGAGAGAGAAGTGAAAATAAATGTGTCACATATTTGGTGCAGAAAGCATAAAACATTTTTTAACAGGTAGCTATAAAGACAATGAATATATATTTATTTATTATTCATATTCAGTGCCAGCAAGATGAGGGAACAGAAAGAGACATTTTATTCTGCGTTCCAAGCTATAGGGGCTTTAGGGGGAGACTCTAATGACAGATGAACATTTTACCAGATGACAAATCAATAAAAATTGATAAGTTTTCACCGAAAAATTGTCGATAAATTTGTCATTGATAGCTATAAGTCGACAAATAAATAAAGTTATTAAAAAAGAATAATAAAGAAATTTTAAGTGTCTTTGGGTGATGTAAAAAATGTACTTAAAAATCTCTTGTTATGCATTCATAAAGTAGTTTTACGAGCTACTAAGTATGTATGTTCTAAATGTGTGCATTAGAAATAGAGTTGAAATATGTTTGTTTAATATGTTAATCTACGATTTGGGGAGGGAAGAAATGGGAGAAGAAATAAATTTTAAAAAATTGAAAGAAATTAGAGAAGTGAGAAACGATTTCAAATGTGCCCCTGACGTCTTAAAATCTCTCGGCAATCGAGTTCATATTTGCCTGAAACTATTTATTACGTGCACCAAACAATTATATGTCTTTTGCTGTATATTTCGACATGCGATGGAAATATAACAAATACTTGCTTGTGTTGTATTGATCGATAAAAAAAATAACGTTATCTATCGATAAAAAATAACATCCGATTCCTAAAGAAATTTATTATTGCCTGTATTTGTATGTGTATAAGCTCACTAAACCAAACTTTCCTCTGTAATGTTTTGTTATGCTACCCATTTTTCTTCCTCGTAAGATTTATTTTCCTCGTATTTGTAACGCCTGTTTTATATCCAAAGAAACTTGTGATGCTTGAAATGTGGTCTCCTTTTTAAAGTATCAACTATGATGAAGTTACTAGTTTAAAAATTTGTATACTTTTCTTCTATGTGATGCGTTATTTAATTTTTAGTAATTATCCACGCTGTACCTTCATTACTGTTTGTATTTCGACCTCCTTTTATCATTTTCCTTTCGCATTAGAAACGGTTTTCATTACTGCCATCCTCTCTGGTTATCCTCTTTTATCCCTGATTCTTTACGCACGGATCTTACTCCATTCAGAATTTAGTTCCGTCCTCGTGATATCTTCATCTCTTGTTTCACCGGACCCTCGTTGATTTGCACGCTGTCTTCCATTCGCTTTCAAGTAGCGGCTCACGTGGCTCTCTTGAGTTCTTTTGGTTGACACTTTGCACTCTTGGATGCACTTGTTTCATATGTGAGCTCTTGGATGTACTTTTCTCAGAAGCCACGGAAGACCACGAAATCTTTCTCCTTTACTTTTCTTTCTTTTGCAGAGAGGGTTCTCCTTCACTTTACTTTCTTTAGTGTTTTCTATGTCGCCAAAGTGTGATTATCTTTATCAGCTAAGATCATTCTGCGCTATAAAATGATTCAAAAACATGGAAATGTCGATAAAAATGACGTGAGTGTACCGAGCGTTCTAAGCTTTGTAGCGGTGTTCATATAAAGTATATTTGATTTCCGATAATAATTTAAATGTGATAGCGCAGAAATGATTGCCTCAGATTTTGTCAAAGTTGACTCCGAATAATGAGTCTCTGTTACATGTGTAGTGTAAGTGTGTATATGTGACAATTTTTCCCCTCTACGACACTAGGAAACAAACAGCGATTATCGTAAACGAAATGGAAAATCATGTGAACAGTTGTACGGAATGTAGTAGTATGAATTAGTATTTGTAAACGCTATGTAGTCATCATTTGTAAGAGCGTAGGCCAGTTTAAACCATAAAAACCCATTTTTTTCTTAAATGCATCATAGTTTCCCGAACAATACTGATGAAATCATCTTAAAGTTTCAGAATAATAAAGATAATTCGTTCACAAATCGTATTCGTTAAAAAACAAAATGTCGTTAGCATTTACATGATGTATTTAGGCTTTCGGTGGAGTGCCACACTCATAGATATTTTGGTTTAAATTAGTGCGTTCTCAATTTATATTTTATTTTTAATACATGGCTCCTTTCATCGGTCATTCTCTTCTAACTAACCACATTTTAGAGGGGAGAGTAGATGTTGAAGGGGAGTGAAGGAGATGTTGGATCGTATCAGTTGCGAATATTGCAAAAACTCTCTAGATTTACCGACAGTTGTGGCGTAGTGGTAGCTACATCGCTCCGTACGTACTGCTGGTTCAATCACCTACTCGACCGTCCTCAGATGGGATGTTTCTCACCTACTTCAAATGAATGACTGATCGGTACCTTCAATTCTCCGGTAACCCGACTTCTCTCCTTCCCAATTCCTTCACCCACGCCGTGTACTAAAATGGAAGAGAGTGTCTGATGACCTGAACCTAGCCACGTCATAAAATAAATAAATCTATTCATTGAGTAATAAATCGAGATCTGATGCACGTAAATAACGTCATGAACTCTCCACTCTTTCCTACACCTGCCCTCTCCACCCCACCACAGTGCGAGGACGGACCGCGTTCCACTCGGGTTAGCAGACAGACCCCTTCCCTTAATTAGACATTGATAAGGCTGCCTGTGAGGAATCAATTAGGAAGCGCCGGGTGGTACGGATGCCTCCGCCTCGCTTGCTTTGTCAACACGAGTGACTTCCACTTGCCCCTCTTCCTCGTTCTTCCTCCTCCGTTTGTCATTGGGATGCGTTTAGAACCCGTTACTTGTCACTGACCTTGACGTCCTCGCGGTCATATGTTGGTGATTAAGATCATAATCGTTTCCCCACTCATCTTCTTTTACTCCCTTATATTTTTAGAAACGGCTTATTAAATACTAACTCACACAAAGTAAATACGTTGGTCAGATATATATGTTTTGTAATCGTTTCGAATTAATACTTTTGTATCAGATAGAACGACCAGAATACCAGGAGCAAATTCTGTGATAGATCTTAACAAAATTCACTGACGTAGATATTTAAAATTGTTTTATTTCTTTTCCATATTAGAATAACTAGAGGGCGAATGACCTGTGAGAAGAAACTTCCCTGTCGTTAATGTGAAAATGTTTTATGTCAGTGAAGTAGTTAAAAACATGATTGATCAATTTTACGGTAATATACTCGTATTAATTTGGAGCAGAAGCTATAGGACATGGTGTTTCAAAGATATTTAATAAATAAAAAATAATTAATCGGTATGAAAACTGCATTTTCGATTCGTTCGTTCTTTGTTTCGGTTCCAATTTTCCAGTTCCATTTTCGTCTCTAATTAGATATTAAACAGAAATTTGTACTGAAGCCTCTTTCTAACTATTCCATTGAATAAGTAAAAATGGTAAAGGCATATGGAGCGAGTCATTTATATTTCTTCCCATTATAATTATGAATTTATCGCAGAATTAAGGGATGATTAAAATTTAAGGTATGTTTGGATGTTTCATTTTATTTTTATCTAATTATAAACATTTACCTATTATTTTTACCTTATGTTCCTTCATGTTTTTTTGGAATTTTTATTTTTTAATTTATTTAAGAAACATCATAAAGAAAATGGAATTGAAATGTATTGTGAAGATGAGGTTTTTCTTTTAAGTACCCTCACAATACATTAGCTAATTAGCGCGAAATAAAATAAAGAATCTTACTGATAAACAAACGATATATTGAGAAACAAAAAATGACACAAGTCAATATTATATATCAATTATTATGACATACTATCCTTGTAAATATTAAGCAAAGTGGTGTGTTTTGATGCTGCACAGCTCTTACATAAGTTTACTCGGTATAACGAGACAGCATTCAACTCGTGTTTCATGCAGCGTAACGTAAAAATTGTTACTATATTAGTAGATTGTAATGGAAGTAATAATTGTTGTTATGGGCTATTCACTTTATCAGTGGTAACATCCCCATGAAATTTAGTCGAAATATGCTATCTTTTTATTCGAAGAGAGATGAGAACGTAATAAAGGTTAAAAGAGCATGTTGCATTTTCTCCTGTCCCGCCTCCCCTTACGTATTGTGAGAGGAGTAATCTTTATCACGTTCTTTACTCTTGCTACTGCAAAGAGAGATGTTAGTGGTTAAAATACCGACTGGTAAGAAAGACACAAAACTTACGAGCATATGTGGAGACAACGAGAGTAACAAAGCCTGCCGTAGAGAAGTTTGACTACGTGATACATATGTGCATTCTTTGGTCTTGTCCAACTGTTCTCCTAGAAGTCATTAGATTTTATGGAAGACGAGACCCATACGGCCCTCGTAAACCTCTGAGATAGACGGCGTCTTGCGGCCAGATTATCCACATAACAGAAATTATGAACCATTTTCATAATGGTTTCGTAGAAAAAACAAAATTGTAATGTCAAGCGGTTAAATAAACATTTGATCTTTGATAAAGAAATGGTCAGCTTGGTTCATTTGGTAGAACGTTGAACTGGTGTCAGAATGACCACGATTGAAATACGGTGAGGTCATTTGGGAGTTTTTACTCATACCTCAAGATCCAATCTGTCCGTCAGAAAATGATGACTTACCACTAGATATACAGGTAGGAAAAAAAAATGAAATTTCGAGCGCTGGTTAGGCGAACTGGAAAAGTTCACACGGATTGCGAAGAAATTTGAATTAAAATGGAGAAAAACCATAGCTGGCGATAATGCAGAAATTAGGAATAAGTTGGCAAAATTGATAGGAAAAAGGAAGATAGAGGAAGGCAAACATATCGCTTCATCAAGGATGTAGGATATGCAGAACGTAAAATAATTAATAAAAAACCTTTTTAAAAAGACGCATTTATTTACTTCATGCACTAACACGAATATAATAAATTGGTTTGCATTAAGACAATGCAATGTAAAAATCTCCACACATAGTTCCTGTTAGTAGATCCTAAAAAACCTACTTACTATCTTTGTCAATGAATATGCTTTAATATTTTATTTTGAATTATTTGATTTCAAATAGCTTGTTGTGCGAAATGTTCATAAAAGTTAACCAATTAATTTCATAGGACAGTGATTGGTTTGTAAGTAAGTACTTACCGAAGTATGTATTTTCTTTATAGTGTATAGTTGGCAGCATGTTGATTGGTATGATCAATAAATTGAAAATATTATGATATAGTATCATCAATCTTTTTTATTAATGTAAATTATACCGAAAGCTTTTTCGCTGACGTATTCAGCATCTTCAGGCTAAGAATACAAAACAAAATAGCTAGTTATTTTATAATGATAAGATCCTCCTTTGTCCGCAATGATAAGATAAAAAGTTATGATGAAAAGATCTTGGTTATGCAATTCGTTGAACTTATTCGTACGAAGAAACGGATTGTAATTCAGGGGACGCTTCAGGGAAACAATCAGCCGCAAGTTATCTTGGAATAAAATCGTAATTTAAAAAAAAACTAAAGAGACGAAGTTTTTATTTGAGTTGGACATTATAGTATTGCATTGTCATGGGATTCATTTATTTGTGCCAAATTTCAGCTCAATCGGTTGGGGAGAGCTCATTTGAGATGTGGATCAAACATACCAACTAACTAATTAAATAACTAACTAACTAAAAGCTTGTGAAGCTAAAAAAAGCTTCTAAAAAGGCTTGTGTCAAATGAAAACATGATGCAAATACTGACTGGACATAGTGATTTCGACATACAGTTGAATAAATTAGTTTATTCAGAGAAATATGTTAGTAATAAGAGAATTGATAATATAGGTTATATTCTGGGAATACAAACTATTTGTATCGGAGAGAAGAGGATTTTCGTAAGACAACAACAATCGACTTACTGTTTTCGTATAACTTGGGCAAATAGATATAGACTAGGAAGAAATGAAAGTTTCGCGGAATATTGTGACAAAATATTATTAAGACAAGTCATGTGGCAAAATATGTGATATTAAGTTAATTTTTTGATTTTTTTTCAATTATTATAAATGAGACACAAATAGTTATCGTGAAATTCTGACTAAACCCCTGTAATGACATGTTAAACATAAAACATAAATAATTAAACATAAAATAAATAAATGACATTTAAAAGAATTAAAAACAAACATATAAAGGACCGTCCTGGGAAGTGGAATACATCTCGATTTTCGCACTTAATATACGTGTATGGATGACATTAATGCGTTTGATGACTCTTAAGATAATTTTCTTTGTCCTCTGCCATTTATTTAAATTTTCAGCTCAAACATTAAGAAAGAACAAGAAATATAAAATTATTAACGGATTTATCCTTCAGTGCCATCTATTAAAATGGCCTGGACGTGGCTACATCTCCTTCCGGGCCAAGATCGCGGTGGTCCCTCCGTGAAGGGTTTGAAGAGACCTGTTAAAGAGAGAGTTTCATTTATTTTTTGATGAATGGTTCACTACTTTCTTCTCCAATTGGAAAGAACTTTTTCTTTCTGGTTGCATTATTATAAACAAGAAAATGTTTGAAATACCACTGTATTACATGTCTGTGGGACTCGTGTGCCGACAGCCATCGAGGTATATTCGTGGTCACGTTTCTTTGCTTCGAGAAATTTAACTTAAGAAAAATAGATCATGAACGGAAATGCAAAGTGTTTATCAGTTTATTGTTTATTAGTCGCAGTAAATTACTTTATTGTCCTCAACATGGTCGTATGTTCTCTTGACACATATGCTCTTATGATCATAACAGCTCTCTTGACATTAAATTATTTCTTCATTTCTTTACTAGCTGAATACCCGGCGTTGGTCGGGAGTTTTCTTATACTAATCTTCTTTTACTCAGGAAAAAATAAAATCTATATATTTTATAAGATCAAAATACTTTTACTTGCTGGTTTTTGAAAACATGTTCAGCATCCTAATTTTTCAAATTCATAATAATACTAATTTATACAAATGTTTACTGCATAGACTAAACCATCTCGCAGGAGCCGCGCCGATCGAATTTTCGCTTCCGATGCAAGACGCGGCTGCACAATTTCATTAAAATTCTTGTAAAATCTAAACTACTCGTTCAAGTTTTACGATTTAAAGGCAGTTTTTATCATTGTTAAATGCACAAAGCAAATAATTCATTAAATTTGATGATGATTGATTTTTTTTCTTCCTAAATTATTCTCTTAAATGTACGTATTTTAACACTCCTATTTTAATAAACGTTTCGCGGCCGGAGTCAATATAAGCACGACAGCGACTTAGGTCTGTACGACTCTGTTCTTACCCTGAAGAAGGCCACAGCACGATGGCCGAAACGTTGGTAGTTACATCTACTAAGACGCGGTTTGTCCCGGACAAACAAGCTTATACTCCTATTTTTAATAACATTTTCAATAATGTTGGTTAAACTTTTGTGGATAGACATATGCTGTCACGGTCTTTTTTGTAGAAATCTTTAAGGCGAACAATATTGCCATTCATAGTTATCACCTATCTCTAACCGCTTGGGCGGCGAAAGCGAATATACCTCTCATTTCCCCCCGATTTCATCGACATTTATGGACAAAATCATTTTCTGTCTTTCTTTTCTCGCATTTTTAAAATAAAAATTAGCCTATGTTCATCCAGGGCATCTTAACTATATCCTTGACAAATTTCATCACGATCGGTTCAGTGGTTTAATCGTGATTAAGTAACAAACAGACACATGCTTTCGCGTTACGCATTTTTATATTAGTATGTATTTATTGTCAGTCTAATTGATTTGATTTTGGTTTAGCGCTTGTGCATAGAATAGCCAACACTTTTACTTCACCATCGTCCATAAGAGTAATGATATTTCCACCTCGCGTTATGTTGGCAGTACATTCGAATTTTTGAAAACTTAAATCTATCGCCAACCTCGGCTATCAATTCAATGCACTTACTCTTGTGACACTATTCCGTTCCTTCTGCATCGAGCGAGTGAAACAAATATTACCTTGTTTCTTAGTTTGTTGTGCTACCAAATCGTATTTCTTCACAGAAAATAGTCGCTTTTGTCGCTAAATATTTATTTGAATATAACTTGTGTTCGTAGAAGTTGGCAATTCGTGTTAGGAAGCCAAATTGCATAATTTTCGGCTAGATTACATGACTTGGTGTATAGCCTTCTCATGTTACCTAGGTACATAATTGATCATTCTCGAAGGATCAGCTTGATAGTGGACGTTACATTAACTAAGGGAGACAACAGATACCTTCCTCCCGTAAAATACATCGAACATAGTAGATCGAATTCATTGGCCCGTGATCTCGCAGTCCTTCGTTCGTTCTAACTCATCGGTTAAAGGATTCGATCCATCCGTCGATCCCATCGACCACAGAAGACTTTACTCAGGGTGCAGTAGCTTATATTCCAAAAGAAAGACGCCATGCATCCCTCAGCTCTTTAGGCACTAGCTGTTATGGAGCAGCAAATGAAGTGTCGAAAGATACAAGGACTTTGATTGAGCCAAAGATATCACGCTGAAGTGAGTCAATAACCACAAGGAGTGGATATGTGTAAGGATATTGGGTAAAATTGTGGTGATCCACAGATCATACGTGGCGTTGTTGAGCTTACCGCGGGATGAAGTATTTATCCATGCGAGTTTATCGTCCAATTTTACTCGTGGTTCCGTGCTGGGAATGATCCTTAACTCATTATTTTATGTCGATGTTTCCACTAGAGATAAATGCGGCCCCAGATTCTTGCTATATGCCTCCCACATATCAGCCTTAGGAGCTGTAGCTGAATCTGAAATCATTCCAAGAGAAGAAGTCAAAACTTGAAGAAAGGACCTTATGACGAATGTTGGATTCAAGATTCATGAAAACTGTTGGAAATAACTGAAACCGGATGGATGCCAATAGTGGTGATGATATGACATCGCCATTAACGAAGGAGGACATCATGGCGTGGTGGAGTGACGTGACTCTGAGACTGTGGCTTCGTGGAATCAATAGAAGTGAGGGGAGGACGTCAGGGCAGCGATGAAGGAGGGGAAGGTGATGCACGTGTTTCCTCGAGGAAAGTCGTTGAGTTGATGTAATAACGAAGCGGTACATTCATGAATGAAGTAATCTAGGCATTGTATAGACAGTGGACAAAATGACCTCGATAACAACGGAATTAATGTACGTCCAGTGAAGTGAGAATCATAAACACTCCAAATGTCCCTCTCGTGGCTCAGGTTTGTGACTCTTCAACAATTCATCCCAGGTTCAATTCCCGATAGGGTCAGACAAATGTGTAGCTTTTCACATGAATGTCCCAGTTCATATAGCTGTGACTTCTGAAAAGTGAACCCTCCTTCCTCTATCCACCTCCTGCTAGTATCAATAACTGTATTACTAATAACTTCTACCACCCCTCCATGTGGACCAAGTTGTTGGTAAACCCAACTAAGCGGCAATACCTACTAACAATAGCCTACCACGCGACGCCTACCTCCTATCGCTCCATGTAGATGAACTTCAATAGCACGCTACATTTCCCATTTAAAAATAATACAATGGATAGGAGAGTGCTGCATTTACTCAGATCATACACACATCTTGAGACAAATGGAGCGGAGATTCTTCTTCTATTTAATCAACAGATTGTTTGTTATAATTCACAGGTCTCAATGACAATACGTCCTTCTTAAAACGTCTGTGATCAGCATTGTAATGGTATATATGACCTTTTAAGTAGACAAGGTTTTCACTTATTCTTGGAACGTTTCGACCGCTATTTGTTCATCATCAATTTTATAAGATAGGATTTTTCTTATCGTAGCACGAAGTCAACCGTACTTTAATCATATACAACATGATAATCATATACAACATATAATGAAATATGAAGTAATGAAGTTTACAAACAAACTATGAAGTATAAGTAATGTATACCGTTCATTAATAGTAGAATTAGATATTAAAATAAGATTATAGTTGAGTTGATTGTTTTACTTTAAACGAAATATGAGTAACCAAACATAGTATTCATGCAATATTAGTGGAAACGAGGTTGGAAAAAAAACTATTCTCAAAAGCGGATATTGTCGTAAGATTCATCGATTTCATAAGATATAAGATCAACTATAACATGTCATAGTGGAAATCCCAATTCAAGTCATAGTCCCAATCATACAAAATATTTGTTTGTAAACACGAATATGTACGTAATCGAATATTGGACCTAGCAGCCCAACAAATTATGATAATTGCATGTAAATTATTTTTTATGAATTTTTTCAAATTGATTTTATTTGCTTATCGTACATACGCAGGTAGAAGAGAGCTGTTTAGGATGGTCTTCCCGACTACATCTAAAAACATTTAAATACTTTTTAAGGAAAAATCACTCCAAATTATTATACTTAATGTGTTCATTAATTTCCCTGAATGTTATAATATTTCCAGGCAGCGATAACTAATGCCAACACACAATTTTCTCTTTTCTCAAATAAGAACTGAAAAAGTATTGAAATATGTTTGCACTGACTTTACTAAAATTATTACATATTAGTTTAATATTTCTTTGTGTGTGTGTGTGTGAATTGTGATAACCAGAATCTGTTGGTTTAATTGTTGAAGGTTCAAATATTAAACGTCTTTTTCATGTGGAAAGTTCTATAACCAAATATCACGATCAAGTCTTATTTCTTTACAATTTATTCTATCCCGTTATTTTCTTTAAATCTCACATACTCCAGGTAAAAAGGCAAAGTTTTCGCATGAGATATTCCATTAAGTATCTGTTTATATCGATTGCCTGGTAATCGAGAGGCTGTCGACCTCATGCGTGATGGAGAATGTGAACTCGTACAAACGTTTTCCTTGTCTTTTGCAATGAGTGACGCAAATTCACGCACAGCCGTTGGGTCGTCAAGAAACCTTCTGTACACATGGCAACGGATGCAATCAACGGATGAACGGAAAGTTCCTTCCTTGCCTCGTTTTCTTGGAGTATCATCACTCGCAACGAACTAAGTTTTTGGAATTACAAACAAATACGTTTTCATTAAAGCACGTCGTATGTTTTTTATATTCTATTGCACGCATTGAATTTGTTATTTACTCGAAGATGAAGAAATCAAGCCTGCACAACAAAAGAATACTTTTTGATGCAGTTATTGAATCGATCTGAGACAATTTATCGAAATATATTTCATAGTAACATTTTACAGAACCATTCTACCCGATGCTCAATAATTTCGGACTCACATTTACGTTACGTCATCTTTCGTTCCAGTAGCATCACGGTCTGCGAAATTTACTTATCTTTGTAATTGATCCTACATATTTTAAATATAGATTACTAACAACAATCTCATGTGTAGGTGATTTGCTGGGGTGCAAACAAAATACATGATAAATTTTATGATGATTTCAGTTTTGTTGGCGATTTTATTTTACCATGTCCACAACAAAGTCAAAAAAAGGCTTCTTTCACGTAATTACAAGGTTCCTGCACTCTTTCACCTTTCGAGATTACACAATTAGACATTAACAAGACTATTCCCTTACCTGCCAACAGAGAGGTGGGTGTATATCACCTTGTTTGATGATTTTATAAAAGAGAATAGTATTCAGCCATCATATCTAAATATTAAGAACAGTGTCTGTCTGATTTACAAATCTACGCTTTTATTTAGCAAATTGTGCACATTGATCTTGATAACTAGAAAAAATCAGTCATGAAATTTCAATGAACTGTTCCCATCCCAGCCCGATAATAAGTTTAGTACTTCTATGTAAAATTTTACTAGATCAGAATAAGAGAAAAATAACTGCCTACAATGTCGTTGTCCAAATTCTACCTTATGTACCATCCCTAGGAGAATGGATGGGAAGGGATATGTAAAAATTACCGAAAACTATCGTCATTTGCATCTAATCCATAGATTTTTTGGGCCGATCAGATGAATAGTGACACTCCCGATGCTGTTAAAAAATGTTCACCCCCATGAGGATTAAGACTTCCGTAGCATCCCCAGAAGTGGAGTGAGAAGAGGGGCGACTTGTCAAAAAGTTTCGTAAACGACCTATATGAGTGTCGAATATATGATTTTCGATGAACAGTGAAACGTCGGTAATTCGTTTATCGAATCAACTCGGTGTTTATTCAGCTTGTCTAATATAAATGTTTCTTTGTCATCCAAGACGCGATTGAATAACTTCGCCAATGTGTGAGTCAAAGAAGCTAGCGATCCCTGATACAATCAACATATTTTACTGACCGCGTTCTTCACCTCTTAGGATTAAGTCTATGGTACTGTATGGAAGAGTCATTTCGTATGTCAGTTTTCAAATAATTTAATGAACAATTCAATCGCACGAACTGTTCTCTTGTAATTACGTCGGTAATACTCACAACAGAAACAATTATATCGCACTCGTTGATATCGAAAGGTCATGCTCATTTTGTTTCGTGGCTAATCCAGCGAACGTGTGATGCCGGAGTAGCTGTTGGGGACGTAGTGAGGACTGGAGGGTTGAGGGTGGCCAAGGCGAGGAGATGGGGCTGTGAACAGCGGGACTCTGAACATGAGAAGCGCATTACGGTGCATGGGTAGGGCGTTTGAGTGATAGGTTTCATAAGATGTGAAGTATTTGTTCGTTTCCTAGATTCTGATGTCAGAGCAATTTTACGTTTTTCATTCTCTTTATGTTGGTACTCTAGACCCATCGTTCACACTAACGTTCCGCGAACCACGTATAGTGTTTAATTTTAGTCATTTAAACAAAATATCAACGATGTACTGAGATGAACGTTTAAATGGATCAAAAGTAATCAAATTATAATCAGAGTATTTAATAATGTTCCATTTACGGGACTCAGATTATCTTATGGTTCCCTTCTTTAAAAAAATACCGAGGTACACGATAAACATAAATACACGATATACATATCATTTTTAAATTTGAAATTGTTCATCGTTAAGTCTGCTACAGTAATATTGCCCTTTTTGAAGAGCCTAACCAGAGAAGGTTTTCAGTAGGGGGAAGGAGAACGTCCTTGTAACATCACACCTCAAACCCTGATGTGTTGTTATTATTCTTTTGGTAGAAGCGGGATCCACATACATACCAAAATCCCTATGGTAGTTTTTTTTCGCTGCCACCAGCTCGGTTTCCCGAGCAACCAAACTCACGTGTAATAATAATAAATAATGATTTATTACAAATTACATGAAATCTGAATTGTTTACAGACACAAACTCCCAAAATCATCAATACATCTAATAATCGTTGATTAGACAAATAATGCTGTAAGAGAGCATCGTTTATACTTTGTAAAATATAGTTGAAACAAATAAATTTTAATAAACCCTCAGGTTATCGGTTCTTTCGAAAAGATAAGTTGTTTTCACCCAACAACTAACTGAAACTAGTTACGACCCTCGCACCTAGTAATGAATTCATTAAGTCTACCGCAGCAGCCTTAACAAACAATCTGGTCTCCACGACCAAAACTTAGTACAGTCACTTGTCCGTGCTGACGGATCTCTACGTTCCTTTGTAAAGAATTGCCGAGGAGATTCACGCCTCTCAATATATACTGTACCAGACGTCCGTGATCAGCGAATGACCACGCCTTCGCCACCACCGTGCAGGCACTTCGGTAGTGTCTCCTTTTCGCTTCTAGGAATGCAGAGGACGCGCCGTAGAGGACGAATCGCTAGGCGCGTCACCTAGGCGCTTCGCAAACACCTGTTTAGTTCTTCTTTCATTTCTTCGTGGAATTAGTCTTTAATTTAGGAACACCTGAACCCCCCTTGAGACAACGTCGCCGACTGCATTCTTCGAATACACTGGTACATACTTTCCTTAAGATGAAAAGTGTTTATTCGAACAATACCTTTACACGGAAAACTCGTCGAACGTCCGTCTTAGCGCGGACCGGTCACTTTTTGTCATATTCTTAACAGCATCCTGCTTGGAAAATACAAAGAGCTATTAATATTTCGCAAGTTGCTGGCGTGTCTTGGCGCCGACGTTACAGTCCTTAACCTATTTGGGGTCGAACTAAATCTCTGCAATAAGTGAACGGAAAAGTGACATAAACCTCTAACAAAATTTCTGAAGCTCATTCTGCTTGCCAGATTTTTCTTAACTGGCGTGGACTGCATGATGCAGTATCAGCGATTTTACCACACACACTTCATTTTCTATTAGATATTACAAATTAATAAAATGTATGTTAGATACATATGTCAAGGTGTTGATCAGATGTATGACTAATGTCCTTAAATAATTGTAAGATTCTTGTCTACTCTTTTAGTTTGTTTGTTTGTTTTACTGAGTCGCCCACTATGCCTATACCTCGCCTTTTTTATTTAGAAAAACCACGGGAAATTACTTTTCATCGAACAACCACGATTTGTAGATTTTTAAATAGATGTCAAAAAAGAAATACAATATTACACAAAGGTAGCGAAGATGAAAATTACTGTAAATTATTTCGAATTCAGAGTTCATGCTTCTCATTTGTGTCTACATGAGAATATGTTAAAAATAGAAAATTTTTGTGACTGATTGCTAGAGCAATTCTTAATGTTTTTAGTAGAAGTAACCTTACTATTAGTACGACGAAAGGTTATTGACAACCATGCAGCAATTATGGTTTTTGCGACACGTGAACAATGAAACTGCAGACAATGATATCTGGAAAACTAAAATACAACGTCTCTCGAACATTAAACTTCCCAAAAGTTAGTTTTCACTGATAATCTTAAATTGTAACACTCAGGTAGAGACTAGAGAAAAACTTATGTTATAATTCATAATCAAGTAAAATATACAAGTAAAATAGAGAACAAACTCATCAAGTACATTTGAGTTGGCGTTAATAACTCACATGCCACAAAATATTACTAGTGCTGGCAAAACTTTTCTCAGTATTTCAATTCTTCTTTGATCTGTACTCAGATTTATATCGCAAAGCATCATTGAGAAATTTCCTTATAAATATTTTGAAATTAATTTCTTGAAGCAAATAATAATAAATTTATTGTCAAAAACAGTACAAACTGCGTATGACCACGTGGAGGACAGTAAACTAATTTACTCTCCGGAAGCAAGCAAGGGACCATCCCATCAATTCCGATCAAGGGCCCTAAGGCAGAGGCGGATTCAAAAATTTCAGCAAAAGTTCCTAGATAAGATGAATAGTTAGCTGCGAGTTATAATACTAATAGAATGTCAATATGTTTGTAGTTTAACGTAAAAAATTTAAATGTACAAATTATCATCGAACTATAGATTATTCTGAGTATAGTGTTTAAAAATCATAAGAGCTGAAAGAACACTAAATTCACGATTTATTGTAACAATAAACACGCCCCTAGACAAAACCTAGAGAACCTGTATAAGAAATCCGCCACTACCCGAAGGAAAACCGGAAAAAAAACCCGGGTCAGGATGGGGCTACAGAATTTATGTACACAACCGTACACAAGTTTAGTAGAACAACGTTAATCGACCTCCCAATTGGAGTAGATTATGTTCCCACGTACCCACATTATTGTATCTCAACAACCGTATGTCGATCTCTAAGTCCACCGGAAACCCCACCATTATCACCAACATTGACTTATTAGGTTTACTTCGATATGCTCCCCACTAAGTTAGTAGACTCAGCCTTTGTTTACTCGTCAGCTTCCATTCAAAATGCTTCAACTTCACCTTGCTGTATTATGTTGCCATGCGTTATTACAGGCAGCATAGCACCTTGGTACAATGAACTAGCTTATCCTTTCTTAGAGTATGTTTACTAATCCAACTCTCTGCAATCCATAATCCATTTTCCTCACTTTACTGTCAATGAATGGTATATGACAATATACTATTTTTTCGTCTAAAACAACTCCTAAGTATTTCACTTCTTTTTTAATATCCATCTTCCAGTTGCCAACTTTCACAATCGGTTCTCGTCTACTTAATGCTTTATCCCAATCACCGCCTTTCTGTTGTTCTTCCTTGATCTGTACCTTTATCTTCGAACTTAAATCCATCACCCTTTGTAACACACGTGCCCCATTCCTCTCTAATACCGTCAGACTATTTATTTCTATTAACACCATAAGATCATCCGCATAAGCCATTGCATTAATACTTTCCTGCTCCATTTGTTCCAGTAATATATTCAACACATTATTCCACAGCACTGGCCCATGTGGCTACTTTTTGGACAACCTTGGTGCAATACTTTAATAATCCTCTTCGTTCCTATATCAAGTATTATATGACTTTATTCTAAAGATAATATAAGCAATCGCATTTTTATTGTATTGACTTCCTTTCTTGTTAACTCTTCTAACGAAATTAACCAATGAACGATATCGAAAGCTCCCTCATAAGCAATAAAAATAAGAATCAAATACTTTACTGTTCTGCCTTGTACATGGTGTAGATGGTAATGAATACTGCTAAAGATTTGTGAAAGTGACAAACAAATGAAGAAAATACAATAACTACGTTTTACCTAAGTTTCAAAAGCTGACTGAACCTTTTCACTAGTGTATTGTGACCTGATATTTTTTGTATCGAGACCGCGAAATTATTAAATAATACTCCCTTTTTTTTACTCTTCTCTCGAATAATTATATTCGGTCAAAATATTTCAGATCACTTCAGGAATGTTACACGCAAGGTTAAAAGGATGAAAAACAGAAAAATCTTCAATCATTATTTTCTTTCTCATAAACAGAACCTAAAGTTCACGCTCAATGAAAATAGTACACAAAAATCACTTATTCAAGTCCTAATACAGAACATTTTATAGTTTGAATAAAATTCTATTGAAAAATTATTTTGAATGTACCATTACTCATTTGTTTTATAGATAAACGCGATATATCAGAAACAGACAATGTGACTAAATTTAGAACATCGTAGCAAACTGAATGAAATTTTTGACGACGTATTTTTAATAAAACTAAAATTACAAAAAATAATAACTATGTCGTTAATGTTAACTATAAAACCAATAATTTTCGTGTTTTCTTTATTATGACAGCATTGTTGATGACTGAGATTGGAATTAGTGTGTGGGCATCAATCTCATATGCATCGATCCATCCTATGCACACAATTTAATTCAGTAGTTGCTAATAAAATACGGTTCATTTCTTATTTGTTGATGGTACTTTAATTATTTCAGGAGAGGGTTAGTTCAAAGTTGTTCATGTTTGATATCCTGTGGATTATTGTGCCCTGGAAGGGAACGCTATCATAGCACCTTTCGAAATGGATTCGGGATTGTATATGATCCTTCCTTCGTTAATAGCACGTCGCGAACTGGTGGATGTTGGCAGACGTAGAAGTGCACCTGTAGCATAAAATTCACTCAATGCTTCAATGTACCAAGAACTATTGCTTGTTTGCTTTTTACTTCTCATTCTCTCCCTAATACCATAGTGAGATACACAGAATCGCATCTTCCAAGCGTTTCAAATGTATATTTTCCAATTGTCTTGACCTATTACGTAAACATCTTCTGTCTTTCCTGTTTACCTGGTTAATAGAACAGTGAACTGGTACGGGTTCTCAATATTAAACATTTTATTTCAGTGGATATTTTATGTATAATTTGAATGTAACTAACATTCTGTAGGATAATATAACCGTGTACATTTTTAGGAAGACAGCTTTATTGACCTGAATAATAAGACAGATATTACTTTCTCCCATTAGCTAGTTCGAGGCAAATTTCTCTGTTTCACATTTAGCACTAACAATGTAAAGAGGATATCGGAATAATGAATAGTATATGATAATACTCAATGAAGCATTAGGTATCTCACATACTATTCTCCACGAATACTGTTCATTACTTAATATGTCGGTCGGACGCGTCAGAGCCATCATTTGTCAATACTCAAGTAGTCAAGTAACATTCTCTCCATATTAATGAGTCGAGGAGCTCCTTTTCTTGAAGTAATTTTAAAATAATGTTATCTCGTTAAGGAAAAGGTGAAAGATGAAACAATAGGAAATTGNTATATATATATATATATATATATACGCTTAAATAGCATTGCAATACAAGATACTGTCGGAATCATGGTTCTCGTACTGTAATGTAAATGATGATTGGAGTTCATTTTCTGACGAGGTTCCCCTAATTTACCAATTTTTGTAGTACGAAATCATCGCCTATTAAATTACCATAAAGAACACACCACTTCGCAACAATATTTTCCACGCTTAAATCTAGTGCTTGAACAGCCAAGGTTTAGCAATATCACAGAGCTTCATTGATCGACACTGAAAACGTTCGCATGTCTCCGCGATGTTAGAGAATTACTTTGACACATTGCGTGTTCTGTTCGTCCATTGCTTGATGCAAGTAAAACACGGCTGTGGAGAAGGCGAAGGTGGTGGTAGTCGTGCCATCCGAACGGAGTCGCGTGTTGTCCCTCCCTTCGTTTAGAAGGAAGCGCTAGGGCGGGTTGAGGAATCCATGTCGAAAATAGCGTGTTTCTCACGCCCCTCTCCTTCCTCCTCTTTAGCCCCTACGCGTAGGCGCTCCTGACCTCATCAACCATTCGTCGCGGCTTGTCATTGAATGTCTTCCCTTTGTTCTTCCATCCCTCTCTCGCCATATATTCTATTCTCTTAATTACGTTTACCCAATACATTCCAATATGGCTGTTCGACAATCGATGTCAACACATTGATCACCTACCCTTTCATCACTTGAGTAGTTACTTCCTTGATCGCTCAAATTCCTCCGTCTCACAAGCACTTGGTGAATTTCCCTATTATCCCTACCTCTCCAAATACGTACCTTTTCTAATGAGATTTCTCAATCGCTACGATACCTATTGCTCAATTACTGCATCCATTACACTGCCTCATCATTCTAACGTAAAGACAATATCCTACCAGAAATAGATCTTCATTTTGCTTTTGGTTACTCAATTTGCTTATATATATTTTATTTATTTATTGTCAAGTACACTAATTCATCATGCCCCGGTACCTTAACACAAAGTTATTATCGATTAACACACTTCGAAAGTTTCCTTTCTTACTCTATTTGGATTAAACACCAAATAAGTGTAATATGATTTTTTTAACTTTGCCAACAAATTTTGTGATTTTGTTTCTCTTGAATCACGTTCTCAAGATAAAATCACACAATATACGGGAAGTTAAAAGCATAAATACCTCGGAGATTTTACTCGTATACCCATATTCACATAATAGTAAAAAGGACGGAAACGACGAAAACACGAGTCAGATTGACCGGAATGTGAAATAGAACTTGTAAAAGTTGAACAATATTTCCTACCGATACATGAATTTTTACCACGATGCCTTGAGTCTCAAATAACCACAGAACCATGGCTTTTCGTACGGACGTACCTAAAGGGGAGCCGGGGCGGGGATCCAAGGGATCCGGACCGCCCTATCCCTCAAAAATGGCTTATGTGATGCATGTATCAATTGTAGATTAGCGCTGAGTTTATATATATATATATATATATATATATATATATATATATATATATATATATATATATAATATATTCTAATGCACCCTTCTGTGCATTAAGATAACTATAAAATAAGGATTCGGTACTTCTGATGCGATTACCACAATTTATTCTGACAATAGTAAGGTATAAACAATACATATAACATTTACAATAAATACACAATTCTTTTGCCCCCACAGTACCAAAATACAAATATAAATCCCTCGCAACTGATTGCGCAATGTTACATTGAGCTCATTCTCTTGATTCGCGCATTTACAGTTAAAATTTATACAATCACTTTTGGAAAAACAATATCAAAGCAAGCACGAAATGAGCAATAAATACGTTTCCCTTCTGATATTCAATTAACAATTCTACAACAGCTGCTTCGGAGTTCGTCCAGTGACCTTGATCCACGCCCGCTCTTACCACGATTTTCGTCCTTGTGCTCCCCCGTTCCGATGGGCTTTCGCGGCAGATTTTCTCAACCACCGGCGTGCAAATGTTTCCGGATTTGTATGACGACTTTTACAATATGTTGCTGGCTTCACTTGGAGCCCTTGATCAAATATTATCACGCGTTTAACTTGCGTCGAATCCGGCCGTTCCCTTTATACTTTGACTGCGATAAAATATCATAAAATGATATTTCCGTAACTTGCGTCTTCACGCCTAATACAAATTACTGA
>NNCF01126869.1:408707-422032 GCA_002313205.1 Laupala kohalensis | reverse complement strand
GATATATATATATATATATATATATATATATATATATATATATATATATATATATAACTGGACCGATTCTTGTTTTTAGTTTGTTCTCAATCACTATAATAACTATGATTTACTTTTTTATTAAACATTTCAATCCCAGAAACATTAAAGCTATGTGGGAAAGCTTTGCAGTGATTTGATATAAAATGCTAACCAATTGTCCAGCTTTTATATCAGTTTTTTTGTTGTTGTAACGTGGTTTGCCCTTCGTTAGTGTGGACAAAAATAACACGTTTACATATCGAACTGTGGTAATGTTAATTAGTTTGTAATTCTTAACAAAACGTCGGAAAATGTACGTTTCACTCCAATCCATCCCTTTGAAATCGGTATCTTTAGAAATCCGTTCTTAGTGAGTATCTACAATACTTAAGAAACGTCTCGTCAAACTTCCCAGTTCCTATCTTTAATATTTTCCCTCTGCTTTGATGAATGATTCAGGACCAACGTTCCAACTATTTTCTTTCACTATTTAAAATTGAAATATTGTGAATATTAGGACTATGTTCTTAGATGTTAGATTTAACAATATTTACCAACAAAAGCTTAACTGATATCTCAATTAGTTTTATAGCGAAATTAGTATACCGCGAAAGATCCTATACAATATAAAACACAACATTATGTCAAAAATTCGCGTTTCTATCCTAGATGACCAGACGTACTCGGAATGGAGGGAAAGACAAGCCGTTCATAAAAATAACGAATGTTACTAAAGTGCAAACAAGGAACAAACTATGTCCAATATGGCTTGTTATACTTATTTTCTTATATTTCCTCTTATCATTATATCCTTATAACCAAAATTTTCATAAATATGTTGAAAAACATTCCTTCAAATATAGAGACAAAATTCGAAAGTTTATTAGAGAGGCAATGATTCGACATTGGGAATAATTACGGTAAAGAGTAGCGACGCCGTGAAAAATGCAATACGACTACGGAGTTGACATCAACAAAATCTGCCACCTAGGACAAGGAGACCGAAAACCCCGAAACGTGGAGCTTAAATCCTATTTAAAATGATTTTTACTCTTCGTAATAATTAAGTTAACTTTGCCGNCGGTAAGCGCATGAGCGCGTAAAGCTCAAGGTCCCGGGTTCGATCCCCGGTCCTGTCTCCCATTTTCATTCGACGTAACATGATTAATCTGTTACCTGGCGGTGAGGTTCACCGCAATCTAAGAGATTTCTATGTCACTTCTTCGTTCCGAGATGTCTTGACTCTGAATTGCTCCTTGACATATCACTTTTCACTCATACTAACATATTTTGTGGGGCACTAAAACCGCAAGAATAATATTAAACATTTTTCGCCTTTGCGCCCGGAACGATTCACCTACTGGATAATTCTTATCGTTTCTCTAAACAGACGTGTCAAGTCTCGGTTCTTCTGAGTGGGAGACAATGTGCAGCAATTTGTCGGAGTAGGAAGGTTTGTGTCAAATATCCCATAGCACCGCACGTTAGTAACCAGTAACTGGTCTTGTCAGCTGGTAAAGTGCCGGCACATACTGGCGAGGGCACGAGTTGAAGACACACGTTCAACTAACACACTCATACACTCGTCCGCGCGATGTCATCTCTAGGCACTCGGAGGACATCTCTCAAAAATNTTTCTTTAAACAGACGTGTCAAGTCTCGGTTCTTCCGAGCGGGAGACAATGTGCAGCAATTTGTCGGAGTAGGAAGGTTTGTGTCAAATATCCCATAGCACCGCACGTTAGTAACCAGTAACTGGTCTAGTCAGCTGGTAAAGTGCCGGCACATACTGGCGAGGGCACGAGTTGAAGACACACGTTCAACTAACACACTCATACACTCGTCCGCGCGATGTCATCTCTAGGCACTCGGAGGACATCTCTCAAAAATTATTTTACACTCGAGAGCCACCCACACGACACTACACAGTGAGAGTTTGAAATACCCTCCCAAGAAATTCCACAAGTCGTTCATCGAACATTCACAAATCGTCTTCTGGACAGGCGAAGAGAAAACGTAATCCAAACGCGGGGAAGTGACACAACAAACACACAACACTTGTCGACGCTCCAGGCGAGTTTCAATGCCTAAGACACATTTTATACAGATTAACTATGCTTAAGAAAATTATCTACCTGTAGGATGTATAGCCCAGCATTGGATCACACACATAAAGATGTTATGAAGCTGTCAGAATCCGATAACGTGAGGTTGCGCGTAATGCACAAATCCGAACTGTTCTCTTAACTTATCTACTTGTACATGAAGCACGACGAGCACTAACAACGCGTGCTATCGCCGAACGGCTGAAGGTAAAACCTTTGGCCAGGGTAGTGGGTGGTAGGTGCCATCGGGAGGGGGGGAGGACAGTCGAACAAGGGTAGGTCTTGAAACCGCTAGGAAGAAAGGCACGGGGTAATAAACATTTGCTTCCGGAATGTGGAAGGGATCGCTAAGAAACTGCCTCGGGAACGCTTTCGTGGTTTCCTGGAAAAATTTTCGGTGATTGGTCTCACTGAATCGTGGAACAAAATAGGAGACGACGTGTGAATGAACGGATACAAAGCTTTTAGTAAATTTTTGATAAGAAAAGGATCAAGAGGTCGACACCCTGGTGGTATTGTAACTCTTTGTAAAATTGAAGATAACTTTAGATTCCGCGAAATTACAGTAAAGTTACAAAATGCAGTTTGTTTGAAATTAGATTGTAGGTATTTGGATTGATAATGGTAATATTGTATAGACCCACAAGGATCGACGTTCTACAACAACACATTTTATAATGATTTAGAAAATATACTAGATTAACTTAAAACTAGGCATATGTTTGCAGGACTGTTAATATTACGGGTTTCAATTCAAGAATCGGAGAAGAAACATGTCAGAAAAAAACGAATTGAAACATTGATTATTATGATGATGACATTGATGCAAATGGAAAAGATAGGCAAATTAAGGATAAAGAATTTAACACACATGCAAAAAATCTCTTAAATTTATGCTGTACGCATCGTTTAGAAATCTTTAACGGAAATCATGGGCAGGACCTTATGGGTAACGTCACATATTTTAGAACAAATAGAAGTAGTGTGAACGATTGTGCCTTAGTGTGCGAGAAAACATTGCACTGGCCAGACGATTTCTGGATTGAATTACGTCATATGCCAATATGCATTAGATTAAAATCAAATATCCCGCAAAAAGAAGTTCCAAATTATATCACACATAGAAAAATGGACTGAAAGTAAAAAATATGAAATCGAGAATTTTTGCAGAAGCTTCGAAGGTTCGCTCACACCTACCCATAGGAAATTATAATGCAGCAGCTGAAGTACTACAGAACGGACTTTATAAAGCAGGTAGAAATACGAGTACTATTTTCTTTGTAAAAATAAGCTTATCTATATGGAGCGATAGGAGTTAGGAGTCGGGTGGTAGGTCATTGTTAGTAGGTGGACCGCTTATCTGGGTTTTCCAACAACTTGGTCCACGTGGAGTTAGTAGCGGATCTGATACTAGGAGGAGGAGCTGGATAGAGGAAGAAGGTTTTCAGTAGTCACAGCTATATGAACTGGGACATTAATGTGAAAAGCTACAAATTTTCTGGCCTCACGGGAATCGAACCCGGGTTGACTTGGTGAGAAGTTATAACACTACCACCTTCGCCACCGCAAACGCTAATTGCGAAAAAGATAAAGTTGAAGCTAAAAACGCACTAAAATTCTTTGTTTGGGGGAAGTCTTGCATCTAAAATACATCAAGTTGCGAAACTATAAAAAGACCGTATTAGAGGCCAAATTAGCATGGCAAGAGGCGGAATCAATTAGAATACAGAATATAATTATTACAAACAATACTATCTATATATGGACAACTATACGGAAAATAACTCGGAAATCGTACATTATTAATCATATAGACGGGTTAAGTTGGGAAACCCACTTCTACGAATATTCAAAATATAGCAGTTACTACAACAAGTGAAGTGGAACTTCAAGTAGCTGAATTAGATAAGAATATAGAGATAGAGGAAGTAATGTCTGCGATACAGGAACTAAAAAACAGCAAGGCCTCCCACCCGAATTTTTTAAAGTATTAAACCACGAAATTGCTCCGGTACTTTGTGATATCTTTAACTACATGTATACAATGGGCAAATTCCCTGTTATCTGGAACACATCAATTATTTTTCCAATGTATAAAAACAAAGGCAATGTAATTGACACCAATAACTATAGAGGAATTTCACTCATCAGTGTTGCAGTAAACGTTTTTTGTAAAATACCGTGTAAGTTTTTTGTAAAATACTGAAAAGATGGGTTGAGAATGAAGAAAAAATATCAATTTTACAAGCAGGATTCAGAACAAATAACAGCACAATAGACAATATTTTTATTCTTACCTCTCTCGCGGAACGGGCAACAACCGTTAAAAGAGGAAAACGATATTGCGCTTTTGTAGATTTCGAAAAAGCTTGTAAATAGGAATATACTTTGGACTACATTAAGAGAAAAGGGCGTATCGACTAAATTTATCACTATATTAAAACCCATATATATAGTACTGAGAATGCATGTGTCCGTCTTTATGATGGCATCGTCACAAATATTTTCTCAGTAAATCAAGGGGTCAAGCAGGGTTGTGTGCTTCCTCCACTTCTTTTCATATTATTCATAGTCGGTCTCATTGATAAGTTATGCAATATTAATTCGAATGCTCCTACAATAGGAGAAACTATGGTCCAATACCAGGATTATTGTTCGCTGACGATCTAGTTATCCTTTCAAAAACTCAAATAGGATTACAAAACAGTCTAAACGCGCTTGAAATATTCTGTACCGAAATGCAGCATAAGAAGACAAAAATGGCTGGGTGATCGGATCAAATGAAAAGTGGTCATATTGGGGAGAAACGCTGGAAAATGTGAAAGCATACACATATTTAGGTATAACTATAACTCTGAATGTATCGTGGAAAAACGCAAAGGCTTGTACATATTAAGTAGTATCATGCGAAGTAAAGCAACGGTACCGGAAACAGCTCCAAATCTTGGAGATAGAATGTTCAATTCAATCTTGGTACCCGGAATAGCGTACGGGGCAGGAGAAAATACCATGTTCAATTCTCTTCAAAATACATATCTCAAAAATATAATTGGCCTTGCAAAAGGCACTGCTAACAGTGGTATTCTCTGGGAATGTGGCCAGGGGCCGGTTGAACGTACACTGAAATTCAGAGCAATAAAATACTGGCTATCGTTTAGGATGGGGACAATGGGCTCTAATGACCTTCGATGTTGACGAGCCCTAAAGCCCCAACAAAAAAAAGGACGGGGACAAAAAATGCAATTGTTAGGGAATCGTATCATAATAATGGAAATGGTAAATGGAGTAGGCTGGAATACTTATGGCAAGTCACACCTGAGTAGTGATAGCAAGGTAATTTAAAATAAATTATATGAAGCGTACAGACTAGAAATAGAAAGGAGCAGGTAAGGAAAAAGATCACTCATTGTTTTAGCACGTCTTTGGGGACGCAAACCATACATAAACTCACTGAAATCGAGGACGCGATCAGGTTACGGGTGTTTTCGACTAGGGGGATGGAAACTACGAAAATGAAGAAATAATCTAGATTCGATTTGTCCAATATGTGTTGAGCAGGAAGAACATTGGATGCACATTCTGTTACATTGTACACGAACAGAAAAATATCGAAATGTTTTGCAAATCGGGGGCTTTATAAACGAAAACAGAAACATTAACTTGGCAATTAATATAATGCGTGACAACAGAATGTCTGTAGTGGAATCTTTGGGGCAGTTTCTAAGCTACGTAAGGGAAAAAGGGAGAAAAAAATGAAGGAGATTATAATGGTTGGGAAATAATGCAACGTGATACTGCTGGTTTTTTGCTTTCTATGTTAAAGGTTACGAAACTTGTTACTACGTACGGGTGAAGAAATACTATTTTGTAATTACTTTTTCTTATAGACTCTATTTGTAAATACTAATTTTGTAATAATTCTTATAGACTATTGTCTTATGTAAATGTCTTTTGTAAATATTGTCCCTTGTAAATATCTTTTTCATGTACAGTTTTTGTGTCCTGACCTTTGGTTCTCCGTTCCCAACGGTGCTCAATGAATTAGTCAGTTGCACCTATTTCAGATTTAAGAAACTATTACAGTATGCCAAAAGTTTATAATACAATAATAATTAATTTTCCATCCATGCATAACTAAATTTAATATTACGGAGCAGGAAATACAAATATCAACCTTTCTATGAAAAATGTAGACGCAACTGAACAATTCATTGAGAGTGAATACCAGGGCATTTAACGCACAGCCCACGTATGGTGAGCAGGAGAAAATACCATGTTCAATTCTCTACAAAATACATATATCAAAAATATAATTGGTCTTGCAAAAGGCACTGCTAAAGGGTTTAAGAAGGAAAAATGGCCTGAAGCCTCGCCACATGTAATTTAAAATGTAAATAGAGTCAATAAAATGTCTTATTGAATTGAATTGAATAATTCTAAGTGCAATTTTTTTACTGGGGAAGTAAAAGTCAAAAAAATAAATTAATTTTGGATTCTGCACAAAATTTTGAGAAAAATGACACAAACCATTTTAGATTACTTGAAAACGGTTGTTTGGTATCATTTTTCAAATGAAAAATGACACCACTATGAAAATATAATAAATATTATTACCATTCCCAACACTAATGTTTCAGTTTTGCACTCAGCATATTTTCTATTTGAATTAGTTCTGTAAAGAGTAAATATTATAAAAACGTATGATAAGTTATACCAAATAATATTAGAATATATGCTGCTGAAATAGATGGTCTAACGTAAATAAAATGTAAAACAATATTTCGTGGAACATCAAAAGTATATAAAGATGTCTACTTTCGAAGTTCCACGTAATTGCGTTCTAGATTTTGGAGTACGAAATCAATTTCAGTCAGAATCAACTGTTGCTTAATGAAATATTAAAAAGAAAAAACTTCGTCTGAACGCCAGGGGCCAAACTTTTTTCTTCGAAGACTTGTTACTGGCCTTGGTCAGCAATACCTACACAATTTGCACCTAAAGCTGTGAAATCTAAATATTCTTCCATGGAGAATACACTGACAGTTGTGAACTCCGTCTAATTATTGGGTGATGTCATTCTTCTTAGTTGCGGAGGACATTATGTTAAACTATTCCGGCGTGAATCATGTCTCGAAAATAAACATGAAGACAGTGAGATGGGTCGCAGCACGATTATTAGAACAACACTAGGTATCACGAGTAGAGAGAGATGCGCAGTAGACACTGGCGTCGATGACGTCCCAGGTGCAACTGAACCTGGTTATTGTTGACTAGCATGCTTATTGTGGCTGATTCTGATGGCTATATTTCTCAGAATTTCTGTTCCTGTTCGTAAGTCTTCTGGATTATTTCAAAGTAGCTTCTTACTGAGTAAAGTTGATAAGAATGTGATAACTTTCGGTGAGGTGAAAATGGCGACGAGTCTGGAATCGAACCCGGGACTCCTGCGAAGGTAGGGTGGAAATGGAAGGCGAATGGGTAGTGCAGTAAACACCCCTGCGATCAAAGCAGACCCCGGGTTCGATCCCTAGTTCGTCGCCATTTTCCCTTAACAGAAAGTTATCACATATCTTCTCCGCGTGTACGGTACACGAAAGAAATATATGCTTGAGAACAAAGTGTTCAGTTCACTTGTGTACAGTATTGTTTTTTTCACGTGATTTAATATGTGAGGCGCCGTCGCCGGATGTTCCAACGACGAAAAAAATTGTAATGGTGGAGACATCCCTTTCCATGGGTTCGCGAATGATAATAAGCTACAAAATAAAATAGTAAATAATAATCTTTTTTTTTTTTAAGCTGTTGTTAGAGACAACTACTAAAACGAATAAAATAACTTTAGGTTTTTATTAAGATAATGCAATATCAAATGCTAGTACATCCATACATATTTCACATTAGTTGATCCTAATAAAAATATACGTACTTACTATCTATATTGTTGAAAACGATATCATATTTTCTGTGTATCATTTGTTTTTTAAAAAGCTTGTCGCACAAAATGTTCATAAAAGAAGATACCAATTTATTTCATAGGACTGTGATTGCTTGGTGAGTACTTTCTGAACTATGAATAAAGATAGTAAGTACGTTTATTTTTCTACTAATGTAATAGATATGGAGGTACCAGCATTTGGCATATCATAACCTTACTATTTTATTCGTTTTAGTATATGGCTTATATGTAAGCTTGTTTTTAAAAAGTATGCCATTTATTTTAGGAATCGGACACCATGGTATCAACACGAATATTTGTCAATTTTAATGATTTTACATGCCATCCACTTCCCAAAGGGTACTTGCAGTGTATGGAGGTTGATCGTGGACTTAAGCGACGAAGAGGATTTATTCCAAGCCCCCGAAAAGGGTGTATTCAAATCTAATTTCGGTCTTTATCGGTTATTTCTAATTGTCACCCCTTTCTCAGGAGATGATGTGTTTGCCTTCTTTCAAATGGGGGCTAAATTTGGACCAACACGTTACTAGGATATCTCTAAACCAGCTCAAAGATGTCGAAAACTCGTTACTGATGTTATTTTCGATTCTTTTTTACTTGGCATTCTCTTCCCGAGCGGTGCAACGGGTGTATATGGGTGATTATGAACTTGGGGGTCATCGGTAATATCACTACCAGTTTCAGAGACCTTGAAAACCATGATCTCAACACTGGTATCGGTCATTTTCGATTATTTTCGCATTTAGCCCTCTCAAGGGTGTTTATTCCTCTAGGGGGTGATTATGGGCTTAAGTTGCATTGAGAGTTTCGCTCTTGTTTTAAGAGGTTCCAAAACTGATGCGTTCCGTGCTACAAGTAGCGATTCACACAATACAGCTGCAAAAAATGTTATTGTCGTTTATGTCTGCAGCATTCACGTATTTTATGTGCAACATGTATATTAAACTGTCCTTCGCAACATTAACTTCATTAAAGAGTATGTAAATGAAATATAAATAAATGTTTTTAAAGGGCTTCTGTTTTAACAACCATTTTTATTCCATTAGATTTGCATTTTAAGAGTTTTATGAGAGTTTTACTGTTAAAGAAACATGTATCTGACAGGTGCACGCGAGTACGCGAGAAACTGTATAGTGCGAGAGCTGCAAGGTTAATTTTTGTGACGGACACATTTGGCTGATGGTGCAGAGAGCGATGCAATGAATTTGCAACTTCGTACAGTACCCCCGACTAGACTGGGGGGAGGCTTGGTAGCCGGCACGAGTTCGCACGCTGATCCCCATATTACTCAGCGTTCCAGTGGATAGTATATCACTACTATCTTTCCACGAACATAATCTCATTATCGGGTATTATTAAAAAATCTCCCATTCCACACTTTACCTCGTCGACTGAGCCTTCACACCCGTCGTGAAACAGACAGTTGGGTGGGATTCTTTCAATTGTCGCTCTACGGATCTTGACCTTTTCGAGTATTGCGTTGATCAATCAATTATTACTAGTAAAAAAGTGAACGTACAACTTGAACATAAATTTGAAAATAAATTTATTTCTTGAAATATAACATCAATACTTTCAATCTCTTGCTCCCCTAGGGTAGAAGTTGTCAAGTGAAGGATGGCCTACGTCTTAATTGTTGTCTTACGTAACCAACTAACATCTTAAAGAGCGTGTAAACTGAGCGATGTATTCAGTGGCGGATCTAGACAGCAATCAAGGGGGGATATATTTTTAAAAAATATTATTGTGAATATTATAGCGATTTTGTATTTCAATATAATAAATAAATTCGTCATTAACAATTCATTAAATAGTGACAAAATTTATTAATTGTTTAAATGGCAAGCACATATTAAAGGATAAAGATAAATTTTATCAATTTCAATATCTGTTGAAAGTTTAGGTCCAATGGGGGGGGGGACTATAGCCCCCTTAGCTCCTCCTCCCTCCCATAGATCCAACACTGGATGTATTACTAAACTGTGTTTAAAAAAATGTTCAATTGAGAAAAAAGTGAAGGAGCACGCGAACAGAGTTGCGTTATCTATATCAAGATACCAGTTTCTGTTATCGGATATCAAGAAGGGGTTCGCACGGTACTTTCCTGTTCTCTGTGACGACGCGTTCCATCGGTTTCTGTGCAATGGAACTAACGAGTTTGTAGTAGCACCATAGAAAATTTCTGAAGACAAAGAAGTACATGTCGGTTTTGATGGAACACAATATCAATATACAGAATTACCAAATCATAACAAGGACACAAAAAATCATAATATAGAAAAATATTTAAAAAATGTAACGCGGTTCAAAGCAAAGTCACTTAGAAGTTGGAGAACCTTATTTATTTACGAAGAAAAACTGGATTAAACAACAAAGAACAAATAATTTCGAAGATTTTATTTCCGAGTTGTATGCCGGTGTCGTAGAGAGTTTGGTCGTAGTTACAAAATGAGACGGAGTTAGATTGAACATTTTTATGTTTCTAATAAAGGTAAGAAGTAGTCATTAAAGTGAAAACTTCTTTATTGTCCTTTGGAAATGTTTTGATAACATTTGAAATGCCTTCAGTGGCATTGATTGAACATTTTTGTAAGTACTCTTTGAGTTGATTAGCTTCCGATATTGGTTTCCAAAGAGTTGTAAATGTCACCTTCAATCACGTTTATTTTATAAGAAGATAATTAATGTTCTTCGCACATGAAGGATAGTGGATTCTTTGGTTTCTTTTAAACATTAGAAAATAATGTGACAAACAGTTGTATAAACAGTTCATTAGTTTTACCGAACTTCATACGAATTATGTGTACTTCATAAAGCAAAAGGTTATCATCGAGAAGAACGCGGGTTTTACATTCTAGTTATGATAATAGGTAGAGAAAAACTGACAAACGGCGCTTTGTCTGATACTAAACAAGCGAATTTGATCATTTGCAATGTGTCATTGTCAGTAGTATACGTTATTGTTGTGATCAACGAACTCTACATTTTGACTTATCCTAATATTATTATAGTGTATAATAATATTATAGGTGTTTCAACAGGCTGCTCTGAGTTTCTGCTAGGTAGGAGCACTAAGCTGCTATTTCGACGGCACGTGAGGTATGGAGTATTAGCTCGTGTCTCACCGTCCATACTGACTCCGAGGACTAATCCCCCAAAAATAAAATGAGACCGTACCGTTCTAACATGAGGGGTCATAATCTGTCTAAGCCTTATGCTGTCCATACTTCCTTCTTGTCTTAGATACCAAGAAATGGGAGACCTCTACCCTACTAATAAATTTGTACTAAATTTCATACGTATGATGGAAAATGAAAACCTACTGTCCGAGCAGAAATGATGTGCACATGTGTTTGACAGTTATATTAATCATGAGAACTTTCAAAAATTAAACCACAATTTTCCTTACTGCGTTACATGATGGCAAATTCAGTTTTTAGTACATTTGTTATTTTCATTCAGCGTTAAATGTGTCAAATTTTAACTCATTGCCTACTTAAAAGGTAGCCGCCTACTTAGAATGTGATGTTAGAATTCCATGGTACTATTGACATTGAAAATTTATAGGTCGTAATTAGAAACGTTTTATTATTATTTTTTATTTGAAACCAAATATACATAGTCAACTATATATTGTGATAACGTTTTATCAGGGCTGAGAAGTCCTTTAGTTTGTCTGTGTTTTTGTATTGTTTTGATACATAAGTAATTAAAAGAGTCTCGCACATATTTGACATTGAATAGCTTGTAAATTGCAGTGATTTTATGTTAAAGCGTTCATGTTGACAATATTCATAATAATATTTTTGTTGACTTTCCAAACGCATGTCTCTAGCCAGTTTGGATTTATTTAAAAATTCTTGAAAAATTTTAATCAGATTCTGCAAATTGCACTAAACAAAGCAAAAAATCCATCGTCATTCAACTTGCAAGACCCAAAGACCTCTGAGGTGGTCTCGTAGAGACTACGCTCCTCATATGAGGCGACGTCCTTAGGAAGTGCTCCCTTGGAAGACGGGCCCGAGAGGCGAAAGGGATGGCGCGGTCGGTAAGCGCATGAGCGCGCTAAGCTGAAATTCCCGAGTTCGAATCTCGGTCCCATCTCCCATTTTCATTCAACATAACATAATTAATGTGTTACCTGGCGGTGAGGTTCACCGCAATCTAAGAGATTTCTATATATTGAATTCGGTTTGCTTGGTGGACAGTTTTATTTATGATTTGATAACGTATTCAACTCAATGAACGCGTGGTTACTTAATTTTTTACTTTGTAGAATCTTTCAAGGCTAGAAACACTGAAATGAATGATATTGGAAAGTGAACGAAGTGTTTAGTAGTTATCTATGTAATTTTGCTAAATGCAAAAAATAAACGTAGAAACAATACAATTAAATAAGTTTTTAAATCAGATCTTCAAGTCAAATATAAAAGACACTAAACACATTCAGAAAAGAAATTTACTGTAAGGTACTTGTTGTTCTTGTAATAATTCATTTTAAGGAATGAGAACTGGCATATTTACATTCTTAGTTTTAACAACAAACGGGAATAAGATGTTTTCAATGTTTTTACCTCTAAGGGACTCGTGATTTAAAATCATCCTGTGTAAATGCTCAAAGGTGTAGGAAAACTATAGGTGACAGCTCTGTAGGGACACGGGAAGATTAAAATGTGACTATCGGAAACTATCGATAGTTGACTATAAACTATCGATCGTGACAGATAGTTGAAACTATTGGTAGTTACCGATAGTACTATCGATAATTTTGCGCCTCTAGTAGCTGCAACAATTCAAGACGGCATACTGTACCATCCAGAGAAGGGCTGCTATAACCGGTGGAAAGCTAACTTTTAGCAACCTCCCCACAGGTTAGAGATCAAGACCTTTCTCCCTCGCAATTGTCATTTCAATTACTGTCGGTTATTTGAATCGGCTGGTACGTGCGACAGCATCCGATTGTAAACTCACAAGATTCTGCTGACACCTGTAAAATCTCGCAATGCTGGCTCCTCGACTTTCACCTTGAGGCCTCAAGGGTCCTCCCTCATTACTTTTCTTTTGACGTGAGAAATGTAGAAGTTGTCTTTTGTAAAAAAATGAGAATTCAAAATAGAAATTCGAGACAAACTAATAATATAATGCTTTTGAAGAGTCATTTGAGATAATATAGTTATGAGAGGATCGCAAGGAAAAGGCGACGACGTCGCTCGGATGGTTACCGACCAGGGGCGGATCCAGGA
>NNCF01126869.1:397029-408701 GCA_002313205.1 Laupala kohalensis | reverse complement strand
GGGGGGGGGGGCACATGAAGAGAAATAGCTGGGTGTACGGGTTCTTCCACCAGATTTCTTAAAATATAACTTTTCGAAACTGTAATTTAAGTTATTCTCATTAATAAATAAAGCATTAACTAAATTACAGTTTTCACAAATAACCTTTAAAAATTTCAATTTTAAAATAATTTGTGTTTTTAGCCAAATATTTTTATTTGGGTGTTGCTGCTACAGATTTTCAATTTCAATTGCAATTCACACATGAAATTGAAAACGTTGCGGCGTTCTATCGAAACTACAATACGTATGAAATTATGCTAATTCAGTGGTATTGAAAGCGAGAATTAAAGTTGCGATATTGAAATAAAATGTTGGATATCGAAAATAAAGTATATTAATTTTTTATCAAATGTGGGAAACACGGGAAGAGAAAGATAATCCTGGGAATGCAAGTATGCTGGAAACAGTGAAATATCACAGTCTTATGCTCATGTTCCTAGATGGAAGTGGGAAAACTATTAAAGGAAAGTAAGTCGTATTTGTCCCTTGACGACGTCTTCTTGCACAGGATTTATTAGCTCGTCTTGTTGTTTCGACGCTCATACTGATTTTTTTTAAGTAAAAGAACTTCCTTTTATTATTACTATTTATACCTCTTTTGGGGGGAGGACACTTCCCCCCTGTGTTTCAACCACTGTTACTGACGAGATAGTATGGTAGGAAATGCGGGATGATAATAATCGACCTCCAGAGCAATATGTCTCAATCGAGGTCATGATGGAGAGAATCTTCTAATAACATGGTGAGGTCAAGAAGTGTAATCTTCGTATAATATGGTGAGGTCAAAGAGTAACGTTTATTAAGTGTTTTAAATTTGAATTTAGGAAATCGAAACCAATGATATGTAAAAATGTGTAATCACTACAATTTTTAATTACATACCATGTTTATTTGCTGAGTAGATAACCATTCTCTAATTAACCCCTTGATAGACGTATCCCAAATGGTGATATCCGAATAACGGGTCTTTTCTAGGACCCAAATGAAAGAACCCATATTTACGAGGCCGTACCTTGGTTTGGAATTCGGACTCTATGGGAATGGACCCAAATTTAGACTCTTGAAAGGATCCCTTATCCCAGGGCCACACTCTAGATTTGGTCTCAAAACAAATGAGGGTGCGGGCCTAACGACAGAATTGGCCAGATATGATTTTCAGGTGTTAACTCTTATCTTCATAACCTCCACCTTGGAGATTATAATGTAGTTTCCTACTGGAGATTTGATAGGTAGTTCCCTTTTACAGGACTTCAATATCATGGCGTGAGTCTACTCTCAGAAATGTCTCATCGTCAGAATCTTACCTCTTGAAACAAGCCTTCAAAAATAAAGTACGATCAGCGTGAGAAGGTCCCAGAAAGTAGAATTAATGCATGTATGCGTTCATTTGTTCGTTTGTTTGTCTGCTTCCTTAATATTGTTTTTTGTGAATGGTGTCTTGGGATACAGTGTATGTTTAGTGTTAAGTGATTTTGTAATTAAAAGGAATTAGAAATAAATTCAGCGAATCATGGAAGAAATCGAAAATGTTTTGTAATATTTGATAATGATTCCAGTACAAAAATTAGGGCAAATTTAGTCATATTTTTCTGTACATACTACAAATTAATTGGAAATTATTAAATATGAATTTACATATTTTAATATCACTCATCAATGAAATATGATTTGAGATTAACTACATAGTAAAAGGTGAAATCCAAATTAATTTTAACAACAACAAAATTCAAAGAGTATGTAAAAATTGAAAAATCTTGCTCCTCTTTATCTCTCTGTCTATCTGTGAAACACTGGTGGCACACAATGAATAGAAGAGTAGAGGATTCCGACGGATTTTATCACGTCAAATTTTAGTTCTAAATGCATTTGTAAGAGAATAACAATGACAAGATTTAATACAAATAAGAAAGGTCGCAATACATTAGGAACAATGAGAACCATACCCTAATATAATTATTTGTATGAATTAATTAATATTAAAGGAAGTTTCTCGATTGAATAGTCATCTAATATATCAATAATGAAAATTTCTATTAGATGGAAACATCGTAAATTAGCTCGATTTTTTCCGCATTATTATCCCAAATGGTGTTGATCCGAAATTGACAAGATTTATATCCATCGAATTACTAAAAGGTAACTTCTTTGACCAATGTTTCTTCTGTTAAACTTTATAAAAAATGAAGTAAGTTGCAAATATTATTTCTGAACTATCCACTCAGCGTAATCTTACTTTTCACTTTTTAATTCGGTTTATAATTTTCTTTAAATTATAAATTAATTTCGACTGGCCATCATTTCTTAAACGGTTCCCCAGGTAACACTGCCAGCTACTTGAAAGCAACGAAGAGAGGAAATTTATGTAAACAAATACTAACCTAATGTGTTTGCGCGAGTAGTCGCATCAACATTAGCAAAAAAGTTTGATTATTCAACTCAGGTAAGCGAATTTTATCAAACAATCTACTGGAAGAGAAGTTAATTGTAACAAACTCTGTTAATATTTTTCCTTCAAGGAAAAGTTATTTTTGGATGACTTCTTCACACGTTACTCGTAAAAGAACACAGCATTAGTTCTATTTGTGAAGAACATTGTAAATAAATAGATTTTAATTTAAAAAAACTGTGAGTTCACACTCGAGCTCGGTTATTTCTGTGTTACAAGTATTTTATGACAGTATGACATGGCATCGTATTAATTTAACTCTATCTTGTCTTCGTACGTCGTGTAATATCTCACGCTTGAAACATCTTGAACATCCCCTATCATTTTGAGTAATCTAAGTTCTCGTGCATCCAATGCAACCGGTGCCGCCGTAGCAATGGTTCGCAGAGTCATGTAACCCATCGCTCTGGAGATTGACGAGTGGTTCGTTTGCTTGCATAAGGCCGTGACTACTCGTTGTCGCCGCAAAAGGTACGTGATCGATGCTAATAGCACGTCGCAACGGCGCCTCGCGCTTGTCACCACTGCACAGTGGTTAGGTAATGAATGTTGACTGGACAAAATTATTTAATGCCTTTTGGCGAGGTTTTCAGGACACCTAACCGTTGGACTTGGGAGAGGGTATTAGGAAGGATAGATGTTGGGTTGCTGGGAAGCTAATGGTACCGAACCAACGTTTGTCTGGAGTAGACGAGGGAAACCTCAGCTGAAAACATCACCTAGTTCGGCCGAGTAGGGTTTGAACACACGCTCTACCGCTCACCGGGATCGTGGAAGCAAACACACTATCACTATAACACCGCTTGCGGTCGTATGGCCAGAAAAATTGAAAATAAACAGAATAATTAAATAAATTAAACAGCAATGGTCTAGTGGTAGCATCTTTGCTAGTACGGGTTCAAACCCTGATCGGTTACCGAACCAGGTGAGGTTTTCAACTGGGGTTTCCCTCACCTATTCCAGAGAAATGTCGGTGTGGTTTCGTAATCCGACATCTCTCCTTCCCAATTCCCTCTCCCAAGTCGCAGTTAGGTGGGAGAGCAGCTCTATGGTTAGAACCTCGCCATAAGACCTAAAATAAATGGAAAACAATGAGAAGAACTTTTTTTAATTTAATAGCCAATGTTCCACTACTAAAATTCTTAAAATTATTGTAAAATAGAACGAAAGAGAAGGAAAGGAAATAAAATATAATGCAATTTAACAATTATTAACTACTTCGCATTGAAATAGATTTTTAGTACTTTCAGGAAATATGATTTACCCGAGAAGGGGAATTGCAACTCGAGGTAAAATGACATGGAGCCAGCGTGGATTTGGGATTAGTCGCGAGGTATTTTTCCAGACATCATTGCGAGAAAAAAAAACAATCCCAAAATGTAGTCATAAGACCAATTTTCATATACAATGTTCCAATTTAAATGGTATCGCAGTTTCGATATCCCATAATTTATGAATTACTGTTATAATACTATTTTGAATATAAACAGAATACATAGCATTATTGATCGATTCATAAATGATTATGTAGACTCGACAAGCACCTGCCACGATCACACTACCTTGAAGATGAGAAGATGGATGAAAACATGCATGCAAACGGTTCCATTTATGTACGAATTATTTCCAATCTCAAATCGTTGGCCCACTGTGCAGTGTCGAACCGACCTCTACACACGTGCGTACAGAAGCTAGTAATGAATCCGCGACGATGGGTGTCTAGAAAAGGAAGTGGTAGACTTGCGAAATTATTGACATATTGCTTAATCAACTAGCGTTCATTACAAATGCTTTCTATTCCGATAAGCGTGTTCAATTAGTCAACCTTCATTCGTCATTCCTGTGTCTTCATTACTTGATATTTCAGTACCGTATTAATTTCTCAAAGACACATATTTTATACAATTCTCCTACAGATGTTCGAGTAAATGAAGTTCATATTCTTTATACTCTAATATTCTTTCAATATACTCATATTCTTTATATTTTCTTTTTTATAAAAACATTATTTAAGTTTATCTACCATGATTCAATGATGACGAGAACAGTAAATTAAGTGAATTCTGGAAACAATTATGAAAAATATTTGCTTTTAGATTCAACTCTATTTGATACAGAAATATGACAAATTATTTTGGTGAAAAATATTATTTTATGTTTAGCACCGGTTCGAACCATAACGAGGTAAATCTGAACACACTTCGAGGTGTGTGGTTACGAAAAACTACCTAAATTGAATCTAATTTATATTATGAACGATAATATGAACGTTTACTTTCATTAAGCAACAAACTTTTAATGACCTGAGAAACATAACTGTACCTCATTGCTAGTTGTAGACGAGTTTCACCCGGTTTCAAATTTTTAGCATTAACAATGTTAACAGGACATTAGAACAGTTGTGAATAGTGTATGCTAATACAGAATGGAACATTAAGTAAATCAGGTCCAATTCACTATCAATATTGTTCATAACTTAGCAGACGCGTCAGAGCTGTTACTTGTTAGGACTCAAGGATTCAAGCAACATCCTTTTCAAACAAACGATTCTTGTAGCTTTACCAAACGAAATTTTTAATCCTGTTATCTTTGATGGAAAGAAGTGAAAGATGATACAATAAAAGAGCGTCAACACAGCTTTTAATGCTCTGAAGTATGAGTTGTGTGGTTTGCTTCGTCCGGTTACGCTGAAAAGGGACGACAATTTTCTGGTGCATCTTAATGTATCATGATGATGATGATAAGTGGGAAGATTTTGCAGTAATGCTAACAAGAGAGTACCAATCAGTTTCATTGTATAGTGAAAGCAGAAAATGGCGAATACAACTGTTATCTAGTATTACGCCTCCTCCGTAAATAAATAATAAATATAAAAACGTAATGAGCTTATTGATGTAATAAGCGAAGAGAATCAACTAACCAGTATTTCGTATGTAAAGTAAACGTCATAACCGTGGCGTAGTGCACTTGTCTTCTACCACTGCGGACGCGGGTTCAAACCCGGTCCGATCCAAGTAGAATTCGCGGGGTTGGACGAAGCGGTGTTCGCGTCAGGTTTTCTCGGGGTTCTCCCGTTTCCCCTATCATTCCACCACAACATTCAATAATTATCATTCACCCCCTATATCATTCATTAATCACACACCCCCGGGGAGGTGCGACAGGAAAGGTATCCGGCACCCCGAAATTCCCCTGCCAGCCAAATCAAGTACCCCCGCCCCATCTACCATCCCCATATACGCCGACCCTGTCTAGCACGAGATTAATAAGGAAAAAAATTGTGATTAAGAAGAAAAGTAAGAGCCCGATTGGAACACACCTCGAATTGGAAGTTCGATAAATTACTTGTTCACGAGCACAGAACTCGAATGTGACTAAAATGTTTTATTGAGAGCACATATCCGTAAACGTTTCTGCTTTCAATAGAACTGGTATGGTGATAAAGGTTATGAAGACATGTATAGGAGAAGAATGTTTAATGACAAGAGTAGGTAATGCGTTTATTTTCCAGTTTATCCTCACGTGCTATTGAAAGACATTGAGCAGAACTGCACCACATACGACGTTACATAAATACACTGGAAACTTACACGTAACTAGGAAGAAATGTGGAAGCTGAACTGCAATGTCTGTGCGAAGCAGTGACTTATTCATTTTCTAATAATTCTTTATTCATCGCTTTTTTATTCATAAAGTTATGGAGGAATTTTTAAATTCAACAATTTGCCAAAATTAAGTACAATTATAAATAAAATCTTCTGGACCCTAGACTTTCTTAGAGTAATGATACATTTTAACGATGTCAAGTCAAACTGTCCCTCAACGGGCTGTAAAGTGTAACCATGGGATTTCAATAGGGTAAAGCTCCGCAATTACTGGTCCTCTTCATAAGGATGAGATGGGGCCAGCATCTCGCTTCAGCCGCATTGACCCCACGGTAGGTTATGGGTCATTCCATGTCAAGTGGACCAAACCCATTTTAGGTACCATTTTTAATCTTCAACAAATTTTGTGTATATGTAGTACAAACATTCAAATGATATTGTGTAAAATTTCACTTTCAGAAGTAGTATAGTTGAGGTGCCAGGGCCTTCTGAAAAAGGGTCACCTGTGCGAAATACGCGCGCACGCAAATAAATTGCCAACTTTCAAGTTCTACTGTTGTGGAATGGCAATAGCTAGAAATCTGAAAATTGGCAACTTACGACAACTTATTGTGCTTTACATGAACGGTACAGTGCCAGTGTCAGAAAAGTTTTATTTTAATTGCTGTTGTCTTACAAAGTGGACAAAATAATCCGTCGCGAAAACTTAGTGCAGACTTTTGCAATAACATAATTTTGAAACAAGGCCTCAAGGAAGCTTGTGTTTGGTGATCTAACCAAGCACATTGCTGGTTTTAACATGCCAAAGTATTAGCTTTCAAGCTTACTTTGCTGTGGAGAAACGTGCCTTCAAACACAAGGTCAAAATTCTACGCAGCCAATTTTGCCTCTTTTCAAGGCTATGTAGCAAAAAAGTATTTTTTCCAATCGAGTTCTTTTTACTTACACTGGATAAAGTAAAGTTTTTACTTCAAGAATCACCTTGTTTCAACTTTGTGTCTCTCTTTTAAAGGTAAGAAAAATTACTTTGAAAATTCTACTTATTTATCACGCAGTGAAGAGTTTTATGAATTCGATCATCATTTGGTATGAAAGAAAAATGTTGTTATGGTTGTTCTAATTGGTTACTCATACTTCAGTGTCTGTTAAACACTTTTTATCTGTGATTAGGCTATGATTAGACCTGAATGAATTATTGATGGTGTTAGAAACTTGTACCCTTTTAACAATAAAAACCATCCTTGCGTTGGCCCATGGTGGCTGAACCACTACCAATTCATGCCTCAAATAAGATGGTCTTTGCCAAATTATTCAGTGCTTGAAATGGTAACCCCATCTCTGAGGGGTCACACCCGATAGCCAGGCAAGGCCAGCCACGGGTGGGTCTCTTTACCATAGGTTCCCAAGTCTAGCACACGGGGTTTCTTATCATGGTTCCCAAGCCTAATGTTGTGGGTCTCTTACTAAGGATCCCAAGCCTGACGTTGAGGGGTTTTCCAAGGATCCAAACCCTAGGTGGATTTATGGATCCCAAGCCAGAGCTAGAATAATATGAGCAGTTATTGCTTCATAATCAATTGAAATTTATTATTAATGTCCAGTGTGAGGGCTTCTTCTAGACTGTAATGTTTGCCCATTTATGAAGCTTCAGGAGCGGGAATGTTGGCTAAAATATGTTGTTCCCGATATCCAACAAGTGTCTCTTTTAGAGGGCCAATAAAAAGAATGGGCAATTCCATATGGATGCATGAAGTTAACCAAGGCATCATGCTCTTCAAGTGAAATTTCACAGATGTTGCCAATCCACCAATTCTTATCATAAATGCATGCAATATATTGTCCAGGTTGAGGGTTGGCAATTGATAAGGTTGAAAAATTCACTGTGGCAAATGGGTTCAAAGCTACAAATGACGATACTTCATCGTTGGAAACTCTGCAAACACGAACTTGGGCAATATTAATAGGCACAAAATGCTGATCTTCTCTTGTGCCAGCTACTGTATGGCTATCCTTGAATCTTTCTTTTTGACACGTTCGAACTGCATTAGTTTCTTCTTTAGAAATATAAAAGAACTTAATTCCATTCACATACCGTTCATAATATTCAACAAATGCTTTGGCGTCAAAATTTGGCTATTAATACGGCGCTGAAGACTTGCCAAACTTCAACCTGAAAGCTAATGNCTTGAAAGCTAATACTTTGGCATGTTAAAACCAGCAATGTGCTTGGTTAGATCACCAAACACAAGCTTCCTTGAGGCCTTGTTTCAAAATTATGTTATTGCAAAAGTCTGCACTAAGTTTTCGCGACGGATTATTTTGTCCACTTTGTAAGACAACAGCAATTAAAATAAAACTTTTCTGACACTGGCACTGTACCGTTCATGTAAAGCACAATAAGTTGTCGTAAGTTGCCAATTTTCAGATTTCTAGCTATTGCCATTCCACAACAGTAGAACTTGAAAGTTGGCAATTTATTTGCGTGCGCGCGTATTTCGCACAGGTGACCCTTTTTCAGAAGGCCCTGGCACCCCAACTATACTACTTCTGAAAGTGAAATTTAGCATAACATGGTTTCAAGCATGAGTCTACACCTACACAAAATTTCAATTAGATTGAAGATGGTGACCAAAATTTTTTTTTCCCAGATTTGGTCCACTTGACATGGAATGACACTTCAGTACTTTTTGTAGCAGACTGAGTACACTTAGGAGTCAGTCTGGACGTTGAGGTGTGATGAAAGATCTTACAATCGGAGATTTAATCCCCGGTCTGAGGATCGAATGGTCCAGCCAGCAGCTCAGCGCCATTGTTAATAATTAAAATAATATAATACTACTTCGTAAACTTTGTAAAACTTATGTGAATTGTGCAATACTAGTATGGAACCAGTTGTTGACACTCAATTTTATAGAGTGATTGTTTGGACAGGCTTATGCTGCAGGTTATTTAGTCGAAGTAAGTGACTGTCCTCAAGCATTGACAAAAATGAGGGTACATATACTCTGAATATTTTAACTTCTTTAGCTATTCGTGCTGAGAGCTATGCCGGCGGTAGTGTAACTACCAGCAAGGTCACCCAAGTTGGATTGGTCTCAGCTGAGGTACCAGACGAAATGTGTTCCACAGCGACCTATTTTCCCCAACCAATCACGCTTCCTTACCACTTGCTGCCTTGTAGGAGGGGGAGAGATCCCCAAAGGCTATGGGAAGAAAAACCCCGACAGACAACCAAGGGCAGAAGAGACTCGGAAAGGCGTGGGGAAGCCAACTCTTCTAGGGGCGACAACCCCACACAAAAACCCGGTCCACCGGAATGGAGGTTGCGCGCGAGGTTGACTACCTAGTGCCGGAAAAACTCACCAGTCACTTACCCTCAATATGTGCCTCGGAACTCGCAAAATGGAAAAAGACGACGAATACGGCAAATTAACATGGATATGAATTTAGAAACATGGAAAGGGAAGAAGGTGCACAGCGAGTATTGCTGAAGCGAATCAAAGAAAATAACACAAAAATCGCGGCTATCCAATAAACAAGATTTAATGACCATAATATCTGGGATACCAAGGAACATACAATCTTCAGTAGTGGGAAGGATCCAAGTGAAAAACAGGGAGGGGTAGCATTTATAGTTGATAGTAGTTTTAGAGCAAATGTAATAGATTTTAGACCAGTCCATAACATAATATGCGCTTTGAGAATATCAACTCAGTTCAATAACATCACAATTATCAACGTACGTGCTCCAACAGGAGAAAGTGAAGAAGAAATTAAGACTGTCTTCTACCATGAGCTGACCCAAATGATACAATCCACCGCCTCATATGGTACGAAAATAATACTATGTGATTTTAACGCACAAGTAGGGAAAGAACTGACGTATCTTGGAATAATTGGAAGACACAGCCTTCATGAAGAAACCAATGAGAATGGGGAAAAAATGATTCTTCTAGCATAGGGTCATAATATGATAGTCAGCTCGACATGCTTCCCCCACCGAAATATCCACAAAAGAACGTGACATACACCAGATGGAATGTCATGCATAGTCAAATAGACCATGTACTAGTTGATAAGAGAAGAGCAACAAACATCTTGGATGTACGCACGATAATACGAGCGGACTGTGGATCTGACCATTACTTAGTAAGAATTAAATATAGATGCCGAATAACAAACACATGCAAAGGTAATACCACTCAAAGTGCCAAATTCAATATAGGACACCTACAAGACATAAATACAAGGAAACAATATCAACAAATCCTTACCACGGCATTGACCACATGGAAGGGGAATGAGGAAGAACAAAGAAACGAGGAAATAGAAGACCTTTGGAGGAAAATCAAGGAATGTGTAGTAACCGCAGCAGATGCCACTCTCGGAAACCCGGAAAAAAGAAATAAAGTCGAATGGTTTGATGAAGAGTGTGAAACCGTAATTGAAGAAAGGAAAATGGTTCATACCAAGTATGTGGAGAGACCTACCAGAGCCAAGAAAAATACGCTGGATGAAGCAAACAAAAAAGCAAATAAAATATGTAAGAAGAAGAAGAGACAGTGGATCAGAGACCGCATGAAACAATTAGAATTAAATCTAAAAGAAACAAAACCAGCAGAAGCTTATAAAGAAATAAATACTCTGAGGAGGATTTAAGGCACGCACAAACATAGTTAAAGGCAAGGATGGTAAGCTAGTGGGAGGAAAGCAAGAGGTTAAGAGGAGATGGGCAGAATATTTCTCGGTTCTCCTTAACTCAGACAAGAGTCCTAAAATACAGAAGATAAACGAATTCCGGGAAAGTGGACAGAATAAGGATAATGATGAGATAGAGGAAGAGATAGAACAACCACCAACAATGAAAGAAGTGGAGACAGCCATGAAGAACCTTAGAAATAGAAAAGCTCCTGGATATGACAATATACCAGCTGAATTAATTAAATATGGAGGAGATCAAATGGTAAACTCATTATTCGAACTAATAAGCGCGATTTGGAACAAAGAGAAGATGCCGGAAGACTGGACAAAAAGTGTCAACTTCCCAATATACAAAAAGGGAGATAAATTAAACTGTCATAACTACCGTGGCATCTCATTACTATGTAATGCATATAAAATCTTCACAAGTATCCTGAGGGACAGAATTGAACAACGAGCTAAGAACTTAATAGGGGAGTACCAAGCTGCTTTCAGAAAAGGAAGATCCACGGTAGATCAATTATTCACCATAAGGTAAATCATGAGAAAATGCGGTGAATTTGGTATAGATGTTTATTAAATTTATGTGGACTATAAGCAAGCTAACGACTCTGTATTTAGAAGTAGCATCAGGAAGATTCTACAACACCTGGGTCTACCGGAAAAACTAGTAAGGTTAGTAAATGTTACAATGGTCAACAACACAGAATATGTGAAGGTGCAAACTGAACTGAGTAACCCTGTTCCGCGGCGACGTGGTTGAATTGAATATACAGTGGAAAACCCTCTGGCAGATGCCACGGAACACAACAGATATGTGACGACGGAGGACCAGCTTCCGAGGAAGCAATGTGAGGAAGGTAAATTAAAGAAAAAGA